>NW_024121432.1:16971693-17073332 GCF_016745375.1 Pimephales promelas | reverse complement strand
TATATCATATAATTTTCTTACTGAAAAAACAAGACAAAAATACTAATTAAGAGAAAAAAGTATTTTCAGTATAACATTACTCTGAGGATGGAGCTTTAAACTTCACATGACCTGCTAAAGAAGTTCAAAAATGTCTGATGTCTTGCATATCCAGATTCACAAATGATCACCTCTAAACATTACTTCTGTTTTCTCTTCTCTCAGTACATTCTGAACGAGATAGAGGTGGAGGCGAAGACAGAACTGTGGATGAAGCAAAATGAGGAGTATTTGAAGGAACAGAAAGGTAAGCTAAAAGAAGAAGAAGAGCTTAGTCCCTGTGCATTTATTAACACAACCCGATTTGACGTCAGAGGCATGTGTCTAACCAGGGAACTGCTCAGCCATAGAGATTAAAAAATCTGTGAAAGGAAGGATTTTGTTTTTTAAATACTCAATTGGCACAGTGAAACTACTTCAATTTCATCCCACGACTGAACCTTGTGAGATTAGGCTCGATATTCAAACAATACGTAAATGAAAAACACCTGTGATAACTAAAAGATTGACCTTCTGAAGGTAATCTGCTCAAAAGATTGTTGAGGTTTTTAAAGCCCTTTATTTTGTATTGCTTTTTGTGTCTACTCTAAAAATGCTCCATTTGATAAAGCCATTGTGCTCACATTTGGTTTTACTTTTTCAGAAAAAGAAGAAAGAATAGCTAAAGAAAAGGAGCAAGGGACCTATAAGGAGAAGGTGAGTAAGTCATGAGCGCGTGTATATGTGTGTGTCTGGCTCTTACTTATGTCGACATGGGCTTCTCTCCCATTCCGAGGTTTTTATTCACTCAGCTGCTAGGGATCCTAGGAGACCGCATACTTTCCATTTGAACTTCGTTTGCTCCTCTGGTTTCACCCCAGGCTTTCAGTGCCGCCTCTCCTTAACCTGTCTGCTCTGACATCTGCACTGTGACTCCCAGTTGAGCTTGGATTAGACAGCCCTGCTCTGCACCTCTAATGAGGTGCCTTGAGCCTGATAGCAATTTCAGATACAGTCGTCCACTTGCTGAGTGTGAAGTGACTTGTTACACTTTGGGAGACGAGGAACATGGTCAGCGATGACCAGATCAGATGAGCTTGATTGCTTTTCCAGGCTACTAATGGGATTCTGTGGGACAGCTGTTAGTCTGACATCATTATATCAAGCCCCAATAGAGAAAATGCACTGTTTAAATGATCAGTCTCCCCCCCCCCCCCCCCCAATCAAATGAAAATCCTCACTTAATAAATTAACAGCATGTCAATGGACTCTACGCTATGAAGCAGAGCCAACCAAGCTCTGACCCCAATGTTTGTTTTTCACTGTAAACAACTTTTTATCTCAATTTGTGTAGCCAAAGAAGCCGTCCAAGAAGCGAGAACCGATCCTGGCCAGCACTGCGGGAGAGGCCATTGAGAAGATGCTGGAGCAGAAAAAGATTTCCAGTAAGATCAATTATGATGTTTTGTGGGACCTCAACAGCAAGGGCAGCGGGAGCAACACCACCCAGCAAGCCGAGGACGTGCCCGCCGGTGGCTCTGGACGCAAGAAGTTGACCCGCCGCAAGAAGCAGCCAAACAAGAGCAATCTTGGGCTTGCTAAACCTGCAAGCCTCATGGGCAAGAGGTGAGAATTTAATGAATAGGGAATCTGTTGTTGTTGTTTTTTACTTGGTTACTGTTGGCTCACACTGTGCTTTGCAAACCTTTTCACTCCCAGAAACCACTAAGTCTGTCTTTATGTAGTAACTGGGACCCACTTCAAGTGGTAAAGAGCCTCTTTTGTTCCTCAGACAAAGGACATGATAAAAAAAGGCAGTTCCCTTGCCCTTGGAGGACTACATTTTTCTTCTTGTCGGCCTCCAACATTTTGTCTTTGCTTTGCTTCTTTGGCTGACCTTCACAGTCATTTCCACCAGGAGAAAGCTTGTCATCAATTCAGTGCCAGGACTGTCTGTCTGCCATCACCTGGCACCCTGTAGTGCATGCTGGGAGCCTGCCCCTTCTCCAATTAATAGTCCTCCAGGGCTCCAAACGTCCCTGCGAGAGAAGTAATGAATATACGACAGACGGAGCGCAAGATCATGACTTCTACACTTTGGCATTGAAAGATAATTTCTCATTGAGTGATGCCTTTCCTCCAGTCCATTTCGTTAATGATAATTACTAATTTCATACTGAATGGTGAGATGATGATGAATCAGACATACGAACACTGTCGGAGACCTCATATTCTGAAGCTTCGAAAAGGCAATTTACTGTCCCCTTTCTTTTGAATCTTATATTCATGATTGTGTTTGAAACTATGCAACTCTCACATTAGTTTTATTACATTTGATATTTTTTAAATATAAATATAATAGATATCCTGAAGATATAAAAACATAGCTGGCGAGAGTGCTAGTGTTATCATTTGCTTTGTATGGTGGGAATGCAGTATATTTTTTAAAATTCTTATAATTTTTTTGTTAAACTACCTTTAAAAGGATCGGGGTCTTAAGTCTCTTATGCTTCCCTAGGCCACATTTATTTGATGATAAAAACTATAAAAACAACAATATTGTTAAATATTATTACAATAAAATAAAATAAAATGATTCTTTGATTATTAGAACATTCAATAGAATAGAATTTTTTAAGTCAATTTTTTTAATAATGTTAAAAAAATCATACTAATCCCAAACTTTTCTATTTTTATCACTTTTTATCGAGTACATTTTTTTCTTTTTCTTTTTTTTTATTAAGGAATTCTGTGTTTAAGACCATAGGGTACTTCAATTTTTAAGCCTTATAAAGCTTTTTTTATTTACTTTATTTGTTAATATAATACAAAGATTTATTCATGTAAACCCCAATTATTGCAAGGCATGATGTAAGTTAACTTACCTTGCTGGAAGTCTTGTTCACCCCATCAGCTGGCCGAACCAGCAGAGGCTAGTGTAAACATATTAAATCATCATAGTCTGATGACACTGTGCAACAAATTGGACGATAAACTTGAATTTAGTTCCTGCTCCAGTTGAGAAAGCTTGTTCCCACTCTTGTTGAATCATGGGAACATTTGTAATGAGCTGCTAAGTGAGGGCAAATACTTTTTAGTTCTGTTGCCACAACTTGCAAGTAAGATATTTCACGCAGTACTTTTAGAAACAAATGGTTCAAAAGAACAACTAGCCCCTTTTCTTTTCTGGATTGACTGAAGTATGCTGAAAGAAATGTCTAAAATTGCACATCATTCACAATGCATGGATTACTCTCTGTCAAGGAACTCTCACTCCAGCTGATCAAAGCAAATTTCTTCAAATATATTTTGGTATACAAGTAACTGGTATACAAGTTATTTTGGGATGTTGAATAGACTAAAACAGTTCTATTTGCCGGCATCTTTTTCACTGCCTTTAGCAGCTCCCAGACTCCTTCTAGACGCTCCGCTAACCAGGTAGAATCAGACTTCCATCCCCCTTTTCCAGCCTCAAACACCAGCTGCCAGATTGAACCTCCCTACGACCTCCAAACTAACAGTAACGAAGAAGCTCTCCTCTTGAAAGATAAGAAGATAATTGGCATCCAGTTCCTTTTCTTTAAAGTCTTTCCTCCTTTTTTCACCTCTTCAAACCCCCTTCCTTTTCTACTCTTGTCTTTTAGTAAAGGATTACCGTTCTTAAAAGTGCCGGGATTTGCTTTTTGAAGTGTGAATCTGATTTCGATGCACGGGGATGACCTGTCTATGCCTCCTCTCTCAGCGTACCTCAAAAAAAGTGACAGCACGACAGAACGCTTCACCTCCCAGCTCCAGCGTGCTGTCTGATCCTTTTTCTGATCCTCGTTTTACAGTAACAGCTACCGCTTTAAAATCAGACCGAAGATTTGAGGAGCAGCATCGACCCTGGGGACTTAGGGGGAAGTATATCTATTTCTGCTGTGGTTTTTCAGCTCCAAGACAACATGAGTGGTGATTGATTTGTAAATGTTAATTTAAGACGGAATGAGTTAGAGTTGTTCCTGAGATATGCTTTCAACCAGGCCTACACTGAGTAAAGTTCACAGCACCTCTCATTTACTTTGCCTGGCGCATCCGGAAATAGCTCGTGAGCCTGTGTGCCCTCTTGTGTTTCGCAGATCATCCCTTTCTGTTTGACCCGGCTCAGTTTCCCACACTAAAATTTCATTGTTTCCACCCTAACATTAGTCCACTTCCAGCAGTATGGCTTTTCGCTCATTATTACAGTGGGCTCTCAATGTCCATATTGTTTGAACCCGTCATTTTGCGTTCTACAGGGCAGGAAACCAAGGCAACCGACCGTGGAGTGTGTCGTTCAGTCCGTCTCAATGGAGCTCCTTGTCGCCAAAAACCTTTCACCTCCTCCTAGCAACTAGATCAGCAGAATGAGTCATTTTGTGTGTTTCTAGTGTGGTCACGTTGACCCAGGACAGCATGGAACCGTCTGGCGGTAAAGCAAAGTTCTCTGAAGACTTTTGTCACAGAAAATCTCTTGTGGTTGTACTTTAGGCCTAAGTGAGATACGACGGTAGGAAGGACCTCTTAGGATCATCTTGGGCCTGGTTCTCTTCTCGACCTCTAAGCTCAGTGAAAAGGTCTTAGGCTGCCGTCTCTCAGCATGGGTCTCTCAGCATAGTCCAGAGGATGTCTGGTGGTGGGAAGTAAGGGAGCCACATCCTGCTGATGGGAATCAGGTTTGGTCGAGACAAAGCAGCTGGATTGTTTCATTTAATCTTGTAAGGTCATTTGTAATAACTCTGGATTTTAGAGTGGCTATAATGAAATCACAATAATGATGGAACGAAACTCACAGACACCAATGACACCACACATTTTTTAGCATTCTTGGGTCTATAAGTATTTTCACATTCACTTCATAGGTATTTTAACAAACAAAAAAAAGCTATCAACCAAATTGCCCAGCCCTGAAGCAAAAAATTATTGGAAATCTCAAGTAAGCTCAAATGCACAAGACTGTTTAATATCTTAATATCTTTCATGTGTCAAAGAACTACTTCCCATGAAGCAGTGTGAATGATGCAATACTAAATATATTTGAAGTAGAAATAAATAGTGTAAATAGTCAGGTATATATAAATATTTAATTTTTGTCTGTTGGACTGATTTGGTTGTCATTTGCAACTATGGGTGTGGCTCTCATTTCTTTGACAACACCGACTTCTCTGATTTGTGGATAAAAGGCGCTGCCATTTCAGGATTGTGGATAGTGTATTTCTTCAAAGAGAATTTAAAATATTATTCAAAGTATTTAAAGTATATATTTTGAATTGTCACAGACTGAGAAAAAAGTCTCACAGACTTTTTTTCTCTCTTTTTTCTTTTTTTCATTCTCACAGACTCTTGACATCTACAGGAGTACACTACTGTTTAAACGTTTGGGTTTGATAAGATTTTTTAAAATTATCTATTATACTCACCAAAAGCTGCATTTATTTGATCAAAATACAGTTAAAACAGTATTGTGAAATGTTATTACAATTTAAAATAACTGTTCTCTATTTTAATATATTTTAAAAATGTAATTTATTCCTGTGATGGAAAAGCTGAATTTTCAGCATCATTACCCTATAGTCTTCAGTGTCACATGATCCTTTAGAAATCACTCTAATATGCAGATTTAGAGGTCAAGAAACAGTCAAAAAGTTTTTTCAGGATTCTTTGATGAATAGAAAGTTACACCGAACGACATTTATTTGAAATTAAAAATGTTTTGTAACATTATAAATGTCTATACTGTCACTTTTGATCAATTTAATTCATCATTTGTTAAATAAAAATATTAATTTCTTACTTACTTAGTTCGTACTTGCCCCAAATGATAACGATGTTAAATGATAGCGTATCGGGTCTTGGAGAAATTTGGAGAAAATTAAAGAGATTTTTACTTCCAAAACTTGGCCTCCCCACCGAGTCTCACCTCAGCAGATGTTACAAGGCCAGGGTTCTGTAGGTGATGCTGAGAGGCCATCTTGAAAGCTTTGTGAGCTCTCTCACCCTTCTTTTTCATCTGCACTAGTCACAGAGGGAGGTTGACTCAGTCACAGCACACTTCTCAACCTGTATCAGCAGGAGTCTTCTCCCACTCACCTTCTCTGACTGACTTGAAGCCATTAATGGAAACTTTTTCTCTCTTCTGGTGGCATGGAGCAAGTTTACATGTACAGATGTTATTGTGATTGCAGGTGATAGATCCTCCTGTGCACTTTCTTTGCCACTGCAAGGTTTTGATCCCTTTGTTGTACACAAAGCGCTACTGTTTTTGGACGAAAGCTGTTCCTAAGCAGCAGTCCCTATGATGAAAGAAAATTGCTACTTGCCTCATGGAGGCTTTGCGGCATGTCAAATTCTTCATGTGTGATCAGTTCAAGGCGTTCTCACTCCCACACACTGTTTTGTTTGGTGGTAGGGAATGATCAAGAACACCATGGTTGGTGACTGTGAATAAGAGTTTGAGACTGTAAAGAGGATAGTTTTAGTGTATATATATGTGTGTGTGTGTGTGTGTGTGTGTGCGTGTGTGTGTGTGTGTGTACTTGTCTACCTATCTAAGAGGGGACTTTGGTGTCGTTACACACTCACCAACAGGGGACCGCCGAGCGAAGTGGGGACATTTTTCAAGTCCCCTGTTAGTTATGCCTTAAAACATGTTAAAATCAACTAAAAAACGCTCTGGTGAATTTTTTACATTTTTGACCAAGTGGGGACTTGCGAGTGTGTGTGTGTTTAAGCCCATACTCAGCAGCGCTCCTGTAGGCTGGAGCAAGAACTGCAATGGCCCATTAACACACGTCGTTCACACTTCTCTATTGTCTGAATGCCTTGCTGTCCCAGAGGCTCTGAGACTGTAGAGCTGCTGGTGAACTGGCTGCTTATAGGAACTTTCAGTAACTTTATAATAACTGCATGGTATTAATCATTAGTTAAGCATTAGTGAACTGATAATTCACCATTTATTAAGCATTAAAATACATTAATAAGCAGTATATATGTAAATACAGCTATAAATGTTTTTTTTTCTTGTTTTAATAGCATATCTATAATGTGTTTAATAATTGTATTTTCATACTTTATTAATGATCAATTTACATCTAAATGAAGTATAGCATTATTTACAAACCAGTTATTTAGGAGTTGTCAGTGGTTCATAAGATCACTTAGAATGTGTGAGTAAATTATATATATTATTTTTAGGGCCGGGACTCGATTAAAAAAAAATCTAATTAATTAGAGGCTTTGTAATTAATAAATCGAAATTAAGCGCATTTTAATTGCATAAATATTTGAACTGAGAACAGTGAGAAGATTTTTTCTCACATGGATTTTTAGTATATCATTTAATAATGACTGAATACATAAGCTTAAGCAACAAAATATTGTTTATTTTTGTTCAACCAAATCCAACAGACCAGTGCAATTGTATATGTTTTGCGTTGAGGTGAAACTTGAGGGTCGATGTGATATGCGAATTCCTTGTTGCATAGCTTGCACACAACAACCATGCTCTTAATGACGCTTCCATCGGTTCGTTCTTATAACTAAATTTCCCATCCACAGGACCAACCGAAGGGGTCTCGTCAGCGTCTTCGTTCATGTTCACTGCTTTTTTTTTTTTATTAGCTGAGGTATAGACTGTAAAAAAAAGTCATGAACGCTAGTTGGTGCTCCAGTATTATCAGTCCGCCCAGGGCTGGACTGGGACAAAAAAAATCGGCCTGGGCATTTTGGCCCAGACTGGCCCACTACATATGAACATACACACAACTGAACTGTGTACGCCCTTGAATATGTATACCACAAACCACCAACCCCATCTAATGAGTGAGATGAAATAACTACTAAGTTTAAAATACAATTCTCCAATTGCATTGGCAATACCAGTCTTTCTCACAAGATGTTTATATATTAACTGTATATTAACGCCACATTAATTGTGGCGTTCCGCAAGGCTCTGTTTTGGGCCCTAAGTTATTTTTGTTATATATAAACGATATATGCAAAGTGTCGGATGTTTTAAATTTTATTCTTTTCGCGGATGATACAACAATTTATTGTTCTGACCCAAATCTTACAGAGCTTGTGTTGGTGGTAGAGAAAAAATTGTATAAACTAAAGAATTGGTTTGATTTAAATAAATTGTCACTAAATTTAAATAAAACGAAATTCATGGTATTTAGTAATAAAGAGTTAAATAATGAGATCAGGATTACTATTAATAAAAATATTTTAGAAAGAGTAAATCATATAAAATTTCTTGGAGTAATTATTGATTGTAAAATGACATGAAAACCGCATATTTTTAATGTTCAGAAGAAAGTATCTAAAATGATTGCAATTTTGTACAAGTTGCAGTATATCTTGAGTAAAAATGCATTACATTTACTTTATACTTCACTTGTTACACCATACTTAATGTATGGTATTGAAATTTGGGGAAATACATACAAAACTAGAACTAATCCAATCTTTTTATTACAAAAGAAGGTTATTAGATAAATTAATTATGCCCCATACAATGCACCAAGTAATTTACTGTTTCATCAATCAAAAATTTTAAAGTTTTATGATTTTGTCGATTTGTACACGTTAAAATTTATTTATCAAGTCAAATATAATAAAACTCCTAAATGTTTGCAATTATTATTTTCCCAACGAGAAAGTAAATATGATCTTAGAGGATTATGTATATTTAACCAACCACAAGTACATTCTACATTAAGAGAACACTGTTTATCAAATAAAGGAGTTAAATTGTGGAATAGCTGTTGTAATGAGTTAAAACAAGCCACATCTATTTTTCAGTTTAAAAAATATTACAAGAGAATAACATTGGAAAACTATAAAAGAATAAAAATGAATTAGACAGGCTTGCTTCTGGTGTGGACAATGGTTCACGAAAGTGTTAATGTTATTTTTATGAACAGATGTTGTCATTAATAAGTTACATTTCATTCTAAAGTTAAGGGCAGGCATAATAAGCTTTAGCTTCTGCCTGCACCTGGTCGTCTATAGTATTTATGCAGGAATTAAAGTGAAAAAAATTCTTCTGACTGAAATTTTTTTCAGGCCAAGTCAAATTCCTGTAACTTTATTTAAATAGTCGAGACCAATAGCGTTTTAAGGGGAGATGTTTAAAACCAATATAATATTGCCAGTTTGCGTAATTTAAAAGCTATTTTAATCTATGAAAAACAATTACTTATCTTGACAAATAATCAACCATATACATAAGTTTTCAGTGCATGTTTTTATTTTATTTTATTTAAGTGAAGTTTTATAACTTTATTATGTAGGCTATTTAACTTTAACTTTGTAGCCTATTAGAGAGCCTACTTATGTTTAACTGAATTGTTTGCTTTATTTCTCATTGTATAGCTTATTATAGCCTACCTATTAGGGTACTTATACTTTTGAACGGGATATTAGCATTAAAACTGACATTTAACAAAAAAAGAGACATGGTTGTGTAATTTTATATATTCTAAAATATATAAAATATTATATTACTATTCATTCTCTTCACTGTATGTGTACGCATAATACAATAAAACGACACAACCCTGTCTGTTTGTTAAATGTCAGTTTTAATGATAAATAATGTTATATATTTTTAAAATGAAAACAAAAAGAAGCAGGTTTGTGTTTTAGCTATATTTCGTGTTGTTATAAATATATTATAATCAATGTGCGTTGCCTGAACCACATTTGTGTGGCCATTTATATGTTTTTGATAATAATTATGTTCATTTATAAATGAAAAGAGGCACAGTGGTGTTGATGAAAAAAGGCCGAGTTGATAACCGGAGTAGCCGCGTGCTGAGTGACGCGATCAAGAACGCGCTGTTAGCAGCGTCCTCTCGTCCTCGGGAGTTTGTTCTCCCGAGTCGAACTTGGCAAGTCCGAACTACCAAGGACGCAAGTCCGAAGTTTTTGTACTTGGTATTGAGAAACGACCAATATTGACCCACGTTCTATTTTCTATCATGGGACCGCAGCAAACGAGCTGTGGCCTCGCCTGACAAGATTGAGTGAACAGGGTCCAGGGAGCAGTTTTTCCGTGAGCGGGAATTGAAAAACCGGAGTGGACCATGAGCAAAGTGATTACAGAATGCTTAGAGTGGAGAGAGTAACGTGCTTTCGCTCCACTCCAGGCTTTATCACATCCCCCCTCAGCAGGGTGAATACGCATCATCTTTCCTTAATTTAAGACCTATTCAAACTAAAATTAAGACATTTATCACACTGTTTGCGAAATGAAAGCCTATTTACGGCCTTAAAATTATGAAAAGTTAATTTAAGACATAAGGACAGACGGGAACCCTGCAATTGACGGATATCCGTCATAGACCCGCTGCAATTAAAGGAAATCCGTCGAAGCGACGGAGAACTTTAATCCCTGTTTATGTTTCGAATGTTTTGATTGATTGATTGAATGATCTGTAAATGACCAAACCGAATAAATGAAATAAAGTATTGGTCAGCGCACCTCTGTCCCTCTAGGGGGGTTCGGGGGCATGCTTTAAAAAGGGTTAGCTCACCCAAAAATGAAAATTCTGTCAGTATTTACTCACCCTCATGTTGTTCCAACCCCGTAAGACCTTCGTTCATCTTCGGAACACAAATTAAGATATTTAAGATATTAAGATCGCTCCTGCATACAGTCCGTAGGCTTCTTGAGGGAATGACACTTGCTGTCCCCGAAAAGTCATTAAAGACATCGTTAAAATAGTCCAAGTGACTACAGGGGCTCAATCTTAACTTTATCAAACGACGAGAATATTTTTGTGCACAAAAACAAACAAAAATAACGACTTTATTTCAATTATTCACTTCCTTCTCCATGGGCCTGTAGTCAGTTAACGTAGTGTGATTGCGTAGAGCTACGTCACACGAAGGCTCACTATTGGCCGACGCTGGTCATGTGTGTGTGATGCGTGTGACGTATAATAACAGAAGCTTACGCTATTAAACTAGTAACCTGACTCGCGCAGAGGGAGAAATAAACCAATAGTTGAAATAAAGTTGTTATTTTTGTTGTTTTTTTGCACACAAAAGTGTTCTCGTCGTTTGATAAAGTTAAGATTGAGCCCCTGTAGTCACTTGGACTATTTTAACGATGTCTTTAATGACTTTTCTATGCCATCAAGAGTCATTCCCTCAAGAAGCCTATGGACTGTATGCAGGAGCGATCTTAATATCTTAAATATCTTAATTTGTGTTCCGAAGATGAACGAAGGTCTCACGGGGTTTGGAACAATATGAGGGCGAGTAAATACTGACAGAATTTTCATTTTTGGGTGAACTAACCCTTTAATGTTAAATTCATCAATCTGGTGCACTTTGAGAGTTCAAATTTAAGAGCTCCAACCCATATTCAGTGTGCAAATTGAACAAAGAAAAACTCAAAACTCTTTTAGTTGGGATATAGTGTCTGTCTACATTACATAATACATAATTAATCATAGTTATAATATTAATCACAAGACAGTCATAGCCATATATTGTAAAACACATGCACTGAAAAATAAAAGCAACTTTCATTATTAGCTTAGAACTAATTTCTGTAACTTGAAAGAGATATAAAAACATTATCTTTTATTTTGATGGAAACGGCATTCAGCTTTTATTTTGACAAAAAACATGGTTTACAAACGGGTCTTATACTCTCATTATAATTCTAATAAAATGCGTAATTGTCAAATATCTCTAACAAACAGTTCTCTACACTCAATGTCTCTCATGATCCCCCTCACTCCTAATCAGACACTGAAGGCGGTTTCTTTTTTTTTTTTTTCACGCCATTTCTCTGCACATTCCTTGTGTTTCTTCTCCATCGCTCTGACTATTTTGACAGATACTCACTGACACTGCACGCTCTCTTAGCCCAGAGGGGGAGGTGATTAAAGATGTGATTGGACTAGCCCAGTGTCAATCAAGAAAATTTTGACCTTATACACTGCAAAAAACAAAAGAAACAAAAAAAAAAAACAAATATAAAAGTAAATTTAAGACTTAGTTATAACATAGATTTTGTGATAGATCTTATTATTTACTTCAGATTAGTTTTAATAAAATATATTTATTTTAAATGTCCCAAAGAAATAAACACCATATAACTTTCAGATTATTTTGTCTGCAACATTTTATGTAAGTCATTAAAAGTCCTGTTACAATTACCGTTTAACAATTAACAATACATTTTTACTCCTGTTAATTTCATATTGGTGTATTTCACCTGGGGTAGTCTTACACCAAAACAAAACAACAGCAATAATGAATTTAATTAAAAATCTAAGAAAATTATGTACATCGAGCCACATTTACACCTGTTATTAACATGAATTTTCATCAATCTGATCACAAGAAATTAAAAAGACAAATGGCTGTTTACACATAGTCACTTTAAACGTGTATGTCACCATGTGTGATTGGATTTCAACCTACTTGAAAGTGTTAGGTTTCTGTCTGTGTTTTGTTCCTTTTTTGTCGGTTCTTATCAGTGTATGGTTTTTCAGCTCATTGTGGTTTTACCAATGTACTTTAAATAAACTGGACTGCTCCATTTAAATACAGCTTTTATTTCATCCTCGTTTTCAATCATCATGGCCGAAAGTAGACAAGATCAAACTCATTCAGATCCTGATTACATCTGTATATCATTGTCCCAATATGATTGTATCTAAAAAATATATAAGTTAATGCCAAGTGTATAGGACCTTGTTTATTTTTTTGAATCAGTGAATATTTACATACATACACATTCAATCACTAGTTTTTGTTGCTGAGAGGTAGACAGTAAAACAACAATATGGTAATCTCTACAATATCCTCGTTTATGTTTAAAAATATAAATAAGTTAAAAGATAGAAAATCATATCATGGTTTTAGCTTTGTTGTGTTCCTAGATCCATTTACCACATCCATGTTTTAGACATTCCAAATATGTATTATCAAGTATTATCAATTGTATAAGTTTTTGTATTTGAGCTAACATATCTGTTTAATACTAACAGTCTGAGTAAGTAACATTAAGCTCTCAAGTGTCTGCTTACTAAAGCAAGATTTATGACATACTCATCATATTTCATTTATTCCCCACCTGCTAAAACAAGGGCTGTCTTAGAAAATGTTAATGTGTTTAAGTATAAACATTGATATATAAACGTGTAAAAATACATGTGGTGTGATTTGACTGTATTGTAAACAGCTCTGCTAAATTACAGAGCTGATTGAAACATATCCCAATGGCTGTGATCGGACGCTTTCTCACTGTGTTTTCAGTCCCTGAGTGGACTGAGCTGCAACCCCCACTACCTGCAGGACATTAGCATCTCTATGGAGAACGGCTTCAAAGGCCAGGCTGTGAAAGTTTACCTTAGACCTAAAAATACACATGCTTAAACAAGTCATCCTATACTTAAAACACTCTGAGGACTCTGCATGTATTTTTTTAGAGATTCAACAAGAGGAACTATTAATATGAGCTTTCGTTTCAGATGTGGTATAAAGGTTTAGTTAAACCAACAAAAATATGAATGCCCATGGTAATCTGCTACATCCCTATAACATCATTTGATTTATAAATGAGCAGATTTTTTATTTATTTATTTTTTTACATTGTGGTAAATTACTTTTTTCTGTCTTTTAAAATCTTTTAAATAGTAAATTAATTGGGGTTATACCAATGTATTGGTGAGTAAACAGTGAACTAGATTAAATATGCATGGAACTCCAAATAAACAACACATGGTCCAGTACTTTCTTAAAGGGATAGTTCACTTTGAAATTAATTTTTGATGTGTTTTAGCTTACCTCAAGGGCATTCAAGATGTAGGTGTCTTTGTTTCCACAGTATTTTCAATTTTGACATTTTTCAGTCAAACCGTTGTTGTCTATCAGTCATACACTGGAGGCTAAGGGGGTCCACCAAAAAGCATGCACAGAGAAGTCCAAATTAAACATGATTTAATGACTCGTAAATGTAAGTACACATTGATGGCCTAAGACACGAAATGAGCGGTTTGTGTGAGAAAACCAAAAGTATTTATATCGTTTTACCTCTTGTAATCACAGTGATCTGAATCTGTTGTTCAATGTCCAACTGAACCGAACTGAATCAGTTCAATGTTACGCCGGAAGTGATCGCTTGCGTGTGACGTCACTCAATATTTACACAGAGATTTCGGAAGTTTTACCTTTTACTAAACATATTTAGATATCCCGAAATCGTCTTCCATTGCGGTTTGGACTTCTCTGTGCTGCTCTTTGGTGGACCCCCTTCACCTCCAGTGTATGACTGATCAACCCGATCTCACGACCAAGTCGTACGAATTCGACGAATGATTAAAAAGTGGCTAATTCGTAACAATTCATACGACCTCACACGTACGAATTAATACGATTTTGCTAAATCGTACATATTTTACGAATTGGCCAATTCGTATGAATTCGTACGAATGACCTACCCCTGACCCCGCCCCTAAACCTAACCATCACGTGGGTTTAGAAAAATCGTAGGAATTAGTACGAGTGAGGTCGTACGAATTAGTACGAATTAGACACTTTTTAATCATGCGTCAAATTCGTACGAATTGGCAGCCCATTCTCACCCCCAAGGCGTCACTTAATTGACGCCTTGGGAAGCATTTGGACATGCTTCAATATCTGACGCTTTAGGCGCCCTTTAGCGTCAGTTCGATGACGCCCTAGGATCGCGTGTACCCTACCCCCACCCCACACCTAAACCTAACCGCGTCCTCTAACTGACGCTTTCCTTTAGCGTCAGTTAGATGACGCCGTAGGATCGCGTCATGTAAGTGACGCTAAAGGGCGCCTAAAACGTCAAATATTGAAGCATGGTCAAAGGTGACGCCTTGGGGTGAGAATGCGTTGGAATTGGTCGTGAGATAGTGTTGGACTGATAGACAAGAACGGTTTGACCAAAAAATGTCAAAATTGAAAATACTGTGGAAACAAAGACACCTACATCTCGGATGCCCTTGAGGGAAGATAAAACATATCAAAAATTAATTTCAAAGTGAACTATTCCTTTAATGTCGGTAATTTAATGCATTCAGTAATCTGAAGTAACCAATGCTATTATAATACATTAATTAAGTGTATTTATCTTATTCATATGAGCTCATAAAAACACAACCGTTTATAAGTTTATAGTAACTCTTAAAAAACACAACCTCATTGAAAATGGGTAGCACTTTATAAGTTTCCATTTATTAATATTGTTTTTTAACCAAATTAATGAAAATGAACCAACCACTTATTTTTTTACTAACATTAAGTTTTACTAACTTTTTTTTGTTATTTAAATAATTTGTTGGTTAGTTAGTAAAGTGAGTAAGGGATGTAGGCTACATCCAGCCGTCTATTATCGCAAAATAAACACTGAGAAGGGTGAATGACCCAGATGTGAAGTAGCCATATAGTAGCAGCTTCACTAGTGTGAATTGAGTTGTTTTAGTTACAAAAAACAGCAATATCCTTTCATTGACATAGTGCTTAAAACTATTCTTTTGGAATGTGTGGTTAACGATTTACATTCAAGGTAAATTTGCCTTTACATATGATAATCACAGGTGATTGCAGTTTAGTAACTTCCTGCATGTTTTTATCTCGCTAGACCAGGTGTTAATAGACTACATTAAATGCTTCAATTCACTAGCAGATATACTAGCAGTGAAACAATCAGAGGCAGAATTAAGACAGAAAATCATATTGTTGTTGTAAATAAGCTATTCATCTAAGCTGATTCATTCATCAACTATTTGTAAATAACCTGTTCAGTTGTAACAAGTGTATCGACTGTTTTTGCTTCGGCACTTATTATATTGTCTGCTCTACTCTTCGCAAAAGCTGGAAAAACATTTTGGCCACAACTTAGGGACGTGAAAAGGGCTGTCACTCATTTACTTCACCTTACTTTATAGTTAATTCAACGTTTACATACTGGTGGTTGATGTAAAACGTTAAAAAAGTTAAAGTAAATAGGATTTTTAAAAGTAAAATACTTGTGTTTAGGTTCATTATGTAAAAAACAGGAATTTTACTTTTTAAATGGTTAGTTCTGTGGATATCTTAATAATATGGTATCTGTTTCTCTATGGCATTTTATTTAAAAATCTTTAATCCCAATCAGAGCATTTGAGCAAAGATTGCATTGCGCTCGACCCAATCCAAGCAAACGTTCCACTTGTGTGCCGCTCACACTCACATTGATCAAATCCCGCTCCTACAGGTTGTTTCTCTGTGCTAGATATATCGTTCTCTTTGTCATAAACTTCTTGATCAAATGTCTTAATTGCAGTTGGCTTATGGATAACAGTTAAGATATTTGTGGATTTAACATCCTTAGCTCTTTAACCTAAAAAATGTATTAATCTTTGTGAGGAGCGCATGTAAGCAACCGGTAATCATGAATATTTTTTAACTGGAAGTTATTACAAGCACTCACTTACGGTTTCTTATTTTGGGACAAAAAAACAACACAAAAATAACATAAACATGCACTTCCATTCATCATCTGAGCCACACCAAATAAAAACAAACATACATTAAAAAATACACTGTGGATATTTTGAAAACATCTTAAAAAATTGAATTAGGGACTGACTGGACATGTAAGGGGTGCAATTGTTAGAAATTATTTTTGACAGAATCAAAATGGTTTCAGTAATGGTTTTAGCTTTGTTGTGTTCCTAGATCCATTTACCACATCCATGTTTTAGACATTCCAAATATGTATAATCAAGTATTATCAATTGTATAAGTTTTTGTATTTGAGCTAACATATCTGTTTAATACTAACAGTCTGAGTAAGTAACATTAAGCTCTCAAGTGTCTGCTTACTAAAGCAAGATTTATGACATACTCATCATATTTCATTTATTCCCCACCTGCTAAAACAAGGGCTGTCTTAGAAAATGTTAATGTGTTTACCCAGCTAGGATTTTTTTGTTCTAAAAATGTTCTGAGAACATTACCATGCAGTGTTCTAATAATGTTTTCAGCGGGTAGTTTTCTTTTGGTTCCTAAAATGTTCTCTTAAAAGTTCTAATAACATTCTCTAAAAACATTCTAAATATGTTAAATGCTAACATTGTTAGAACATTATTTCCTGACGTTCTTATAACATTTTCAGCGGGTAGTTTTCTTTTTGTTCCCAGAATGTTCTCTTAAAAGTTCTAATAACATTGTCTAAAAACATTTTAAATATGTTTATTGCTAACATTGTTAGAACATTATTCCCTAATGTTTTTATAACATTTTCAGCGGGTAGTTTTTTTTTGGTTCCTAAAATGTTCTCTTAAAAGTTCTAATAACATTGTCTAAAAACATTTTAAATATGTTTATTGCTAACATTGTTAGAACATTATTCCCTAATGTTTTTATAACATTTTCAGCGGGTAGTTTTTTTTTGGTTCCTAAAATGTTCTCTTAAAAGTTCTAATAACATTCTCTAAAAACATTCTAAATATGTTAAATGCTAACATTGTTAGAAAATTATTCCCTGACGTTCTTATATCATTTTCAGCGGGTAGTTTTCTTTTTGTTCCCAGAATGTTCTCTTAAAAGATGGCATAACATTCGCTAAGAACACTCTGAAAATGTTTTGTGATGACCTTCTATAAAGGTTTAATCATAACATTTTTAAAACATTATCCCCTAACTTTCTTATAAAGTTTTTAGCGGAAGTTTATTTTTGTTCCCAAAATGTTCTCTTAAAACCCCTCAAAAATGATTAGCTATAACATTGTTAAAGCATAACATTTTTTTAATCTCAAAACTAAAACATCAAAATCTAACAGGTTTAAATGGCATCCACATAAATTATTAGAAGTTCTGCGTACAGTAAATGCCCAACATTACATGAAGAACTCAGTAAAGTCACTCATGCGTCTTGACTGCGGTGTTTGCTCAGAGCACTCATCATCAGTCTTTGCTTGTTTTGGTTCTTGCAGAAAAATAATCCAGGAATCTGTATTAATAATAGTGTTCTACTATTCTCTCTTCTAGTTGTCCAGCTGCTCCCCCAGTTAGCATTGAGCTCTGTTCTCTGTGTGCACAGTAGAGTTTTTCCTCATAGCCTAAAAAAGAAGATCATGCAAAAGTGTAAACATAAAGAATACACATACATTAAGATCACAAGCAATATTGACATTGAAAACTTTCGAAATTAGCCAGCCTAATTAGCAGTCAGAAATTATGTAAAGACTAATTTATTGAAAGTATAAATATGATAAATTATGAGTATCTTTTTTGTTTCTGTAATTTAAAACATACTTAATCCATGTATCCAATATCTTAATACAATAAAGTTTTAAAAATGGATATTTTTCTTACACAAATGCTTCGCTTTAAAAGGGCTTTATAACCCCGCCAGAGTCATGTGGTGGATTACTTTTATCATGGATGGATGCGCCTTGATAGACGGCCATTCACTGCCATTCTAAAAGTCAGAAGAGTCAGGACATTTTTTTTAAATATAACTCAGATAGTATTCATCTGAAAGAAGAATGTTATATAAACCTGAAGCCTTGAGAAACGCTCTTTCCAATTCATTAACGTTAACCTCTAACGTTATATGAATTACTGAATTATTATTAACTTTTACTTTCAAAAGACATTAAGATCACTTTTAAGTAAAAATACAGTATTCGTATGCATAGAACACATACCGGCATTATAGTAGGCTACCTTGGTTGTAAATGGAGACTTTATTGTGTCATCGGTAAGTTAATCATCTTGAAACAGTCCGTTTGGAGTCTGCATTAAAACAAATCTAGCTAGCTGTTATTCAAAAGTAGCATACACTCAGATTTAATGCGACTGTCATACAATTCTAAGAAAGTAGAAAGTTAGGTCTAATACTGAAAGACATCAAGGATAAGAGAAAGCTATGTAAACTGAAAAAATACACACAAAAACTTACAGTTGTGAAAGAGTTCCGTTGACCAGGAGTTCTGCTGTTTTGGGCCAATGTGTCGCCAATTTAGACAACGGACATTCTGCGCCGATTTCTTCAACAGAAACGTTGCTTTATTTGCGCTGTTTGTCGAGTTCAAATGTTCTTACGTCATGGGAACATCGCGCTGTGATTGGTGGTTTTAAACGTCGATCTACAGCGACCTCCAATCAGCTTCTCATCTCTTGTAAACGCATTTGTCGCAACAGTTCAGTTCAGAGTAGCCTAATATATCCTCAAAACACTTTACCGTATGCTGTTTTGACAATGTTCCTCTTTCATTATGGAAAATTATGCCATTATTCTATAGGTTAAAATAATTCTACAATCTGTTACCTAAACAGCTTCCTTAAAATATCCTTACAATTTTATGAGCTTTTGTTAACATATATTATGAGATTTTGTCATCTCAGGTAAATGTCCTCAAAACATTTGATGAATGTTGCTTTGATAATGTTCCTCCTTTGTTATTGTGCCAATGATTTATAAAAGATAACAACATTTCGACAAAAAATCCTCAAAATGTATCATGCAAAATGTTTGTTAAAAAGTCAATTTAAAGGAATGTTTTATTAAAAACATTTTATCATCTCAGGACTAAATAATATCCTCAAAACATTTTGCGAACGTTAATTTGATTATGTTCTTCCTCTGTTATTATGGTAGGCCTACATTCAATATTTTATGAAAGATCATTCTATAAACTTTTACCTCATCAACATCCTCAAAATGTTACATTTAAAACATTCTAGTTTTGTTAACACGTCACATTACAAGAATGTTTTATAAAAACATTCCATCATCTCAGGCCTCAATGATATCCTCAAAACATTTTTCGAACGTTGATTTGATAATGTTCCTCCTCTGTTATTATGGAACATTGTTTCAGTGTTTTATTGAGAACGTTAAAATATCTGTTATCTCAACAACATTCCCAAAACATCCTTAACATGTTACAGTGTTAATGTTTAAACACGTCACATTACAAACATTTTATCAAAAAACATTCCATCATATCAGGCCTCAATGATATCCTCATAACATTTTGCGAACGTTGATTTGATAATGTTCCTCCTCTGTTTTTATGGGACATTGTACCAATGTTTTATTGAGAACATTGTAATATCTGTTATCTCAACAACATTCCGAAAACATCCTCAACATGTTACAGAAAATGTTCTAGTTTTGTTAACACGTCACATTACAAGAACATTTTATAAAAACATTCCATCATCTCAGGACTAAATAATATCCTCAGAACATTTTACGAACGTTGATTTGATAATGTTATTCCTATGTTTTTATGGGACATTGTTTCAATGTTTTATAAAAGATCATTCTACAAACCTTTACCTCATCAACATCCTCAAAATGTTAAATTTAAAACGTTCTAGTTTTGTTAAACACGTCACATTACAAGAACATTTTATAAAAAAACATTCCATCAACTCAGGCCTCAATGATATCCTCATAACATTTTGCGAAAGTTGATTTGATAATGTTATTCCTATGTTTTTATGGGACATTGTACCAATGTTTTATTGAGAACATTGTAATGTCTGTTATCTCAACAACATTCCGAAAACATCCTCAACATGTTACAGTGAAAATGTTCTAGTTTTGTTAACAAGTCACATTACAAGAACATTTTATAAAAAACATTCCGTCATCTCAGGACTAAATAATATCCTCAAAACATTTTGCGAACGTTAATTTGATTATGTTCCTCCTCTGTTATTATGGGACATTGTTTCAATGTTTTATAAAAGATCATTCTACAAACCTTTACCTCATCAACATCCTCAAAATGTTAAATTTAAAATGTTCTAGTTTTGTTAAACACGTCACATTACAAGAACGTTTTATAAAAAACATTCCATCATCTCAGGCCTCAATGATATCCTCATAACATTTGCGAACGTTGATTTGATAATGTTATTCCTATGTTTTTATGGGACATTGTACCAATGTTTTATTGAGAACATTGTAATATCTGTTATCTCAACAACATTCCGAAAACATCCTCAACATGTTACAGTAAAAATGTTCTAGTTTTGTTAACATGTCACATTACAAGAACATTTTATAAAAAAAATTCCGTCATCTCAGGACTAAATAGTATCCTCAAAACATTTTGCGAACGTTAACCTGATAATGTTCCTCCTCTGTTATTATGGAACATTGTTTCGATGTTCTATAAGAGATCATTCTACAAACCTTTACCTCATTAACATCCTCAAAATGTTAAATTTAAAACGTTCTAGTTTTCTTAACACATCGCATTACAAGAACATTTTATAAAAAACATTCAGTCATCTCAAGCCTCAATGATATCCTCATAACATTTTGCGAGCGTTGATTTGATAATGTTCCTCCTTTGTTTTTATGGGACATTGTACCAATGTTTTATTGATAACATTCTAATATCTGTTATCTCAACAACATTCCGAAAACATCCTCAACATGTTACAGTGAAAATGTTCTAGTTTTGTTAACAAGTCACATTACAAGAACATTTTATAAAAACATTCCATCATCTCAGGACTAAATAATATCCTCAAAACATTTTGCGAATGTTGATTTGATAATGTTCCTCCTCTGTTATTATGAGATAATGTGCTAATGTTTTATTGAGAACATTGTTTAATCTGTTATCTCAGCAACATTCCCAAAACATCCTCAAAATGTTACAGTGAAAATGTTATATCTTAGTTTACATTTAACCTTATAGGAACATTATTTGAAATGAGAAAACATCCTTAAAACATTCTTAAAACATTGCATTCAAATGTTTTATTTAAAACATTAACCAAACCTCTAGGGAATGTTAGCCAAAGTTCTAAGAACGTTCCCTGTTAGCTGAGTATAAACATTGATATATAAACGTGTAAAAATACATGTGGTGTGATTTGACTGTATTGTAAACAGCTCTGCTAAATTACAGAGCTGATTGAAACATATCCCAATGGCTGTGATCGGACGCTTTCTCACTGTGTTTTCAGTCCCTGAGTGGACTGAGCTGCAACCCCCACTACCTGCAGGACATTAGCATCTCTATGGAGAACGGCTTCAAAGGCCAGGCTGTGAAAGTTTACCTTAGACCTAAAAATACACATGCTTAAACAAGTCATCCTATACTTAAAACACTCTGAGGACTCTGCATGTATTTTTTTAGAGATTCAACAAGAGGAACTATTAATATGAGCTTTCGTTTCAGATGTGGTATAAAGGTTTAGTTAAACCAACAAAAATATGAATGCCCATGGTAATCTGCTACATCCCTATAACATCATTTGATTTATAAATGAGCAGATTTTTTATTTATTTATTTTTTTACATTGTGGTAAATTACTTTTTTCTGTCTTTTAAAATATTTTAAATAGTAAATTAATTGTATATCGCCTACTTTCTTTAAATGCTGCACCATCCCATAGTTTGATATTATTTTTGAACTTTTCCTTTATTAACTTTATCATGTTTTATCTGCCATTGATATAGGTTTGTGTTCTGTGCTCTATTTAAAATGCATGCAAAATAATACTAATTATGAAAAGTACTTTTTCCTGATCCAGTTGATGTTTACAACTGGATTTAAAACTAATTTACCAACAGATTCTACCCTTATGTTAATCTAGCTATTTGATTTCAATCACAAAACATTAGCATAACAGAACCAATAGTAATGTTGGCTAACTGTGGTTTATCCGATGGCCCAATCACTGCTCCGATAGCAGAACGTATATCTCTCTATTCCAGGTTCCTAATTCACACTTCATGTTTGGCATTTGGAAGAGCACAACTTTAGAAGACTTCAACGAGATTGTTTCCTACATTGGAGAGTTATCTTTCTATTATAGTTTAAAGATTTATCTACCTACAAGATCCCAAGATCCTAAGCGCACTGAGCCATTTCTCATCTCACTTTTTTTCTTTCCGAAGTAAAAGGTAAGTTGTACATTCTAACTTCATTTTATGATGATTTGTAAATGCTAACATTATACAATGTTTTTGCATCCTCTTACAATGTAAATGTGCATGCAGATTGGTATTATTGATATTCAGTTTCTTTTTAAAATGATTTTATAAAAATACTTGATATAAAAAGTATAGTAAAAAATGTAGTAAATTATCAGCCACATTGTCATCTTTTCAATAAGTTATTGTCTACACAATTCTAAGGAGTTTTTTTTTTAGAGTATTTTCTATTTTTTTTTTTTTTTTTTTTTTTTTTACTTAGCATATGCACTATATCCTGCATAAAATGTTCTTATATTTCACAGGAAAATGAGACCCAAAAGAGTTTCTCCTGAAAAGGAAGCCTTGTACTTCATTGCTTCGGGGAAAGATAAAGACACATTCGAGAAAAAATTAATGTGTGAAGAGAAAGGTAAGTTACGGCATTCAATTCTGCCATCAGTATGACTTTGCAAAACTTAATTAAAAGCTAAGTTTGGTCTCTAAATAATGTCGAATGGTTGGGTTTAAAATGTGTAGCTAAAAACAACAGGCTGTTAAAAAAAAACACAAGAGAAACAAAAAAACATGATTGAATCAGTTAAAGGTGGATTTATATCTGTTTTCCTGCCTGTATTTATGCTAGCTGCTGATGTCCAAATTAAACTCCATTGTGTAGATGTGCGAGTGATCTTGATATTATTTGTATGTAACTGCCAGTTAGACTCCGGGGGCCTGTTTAACAATGGAAATTATCAATATTCAGTGTCATGATACATATGAGTTTTGTAGTTTTGCACTTTTAGATGTAGATATCGTATTTGTTTTCCAAGCAGGGCTACCATTTAAAACAGTTTAGACAACCTTAACAACTTTATGAATCTTTTCTCATACTTAATTTACACTTATTTATACCCAATTTATTAGGTTTTGGAGTAATCGCCACAAAACATATTGAGCCAGGAGAATTCCTACTGGAGTATGTTGGAAGACACATGGCTGGATCTGAAGGAGAGACCCTGCTCAAAGACTACTCAGCTGAAGATGCAGTTTTTTTATATTTCTACTCCTTTCAGGGACAATCTTACTGGTAAGATTAAATTAATGAATGTTCTAATGAAGTATAATTACATCATATTATGGTATGTTTATATACAGTGTTTTTAAAATATTTCACCATACAGTGTTGATGGCAGTAAAGCTACAGAAAATCTCGGACGATACATAAATGATGACCACATCAAGCCAAACAGCAAAATTAAAATAGTAAGTCTGTATTTAATGTTTTCGTATTGTTTGTCTTATTCTTTGTTTTAATTACTCCTTTTATAGAGCCTCATCTTGATTGTAGCATTATTTGACATTACAAACTAGACAGTTGTGGGTCTTTCAAATGTTGTTGTTTTTGTTTTCAAATGTGTGTTTGTGTACTTTTGTGACCAACAGATAATGGATGAAAAGAAAATGCCACATTTGTGTGTATTTGCGTTAACAAAAATCAAGCCAATCATACCAAAGAAAAAATCATACCAAAGCCTATGGACTAGTATGCAGGAGTGATCCAGCTCTCAGATTTCATAAAAAATATCTTAATTTGTGTTCGGAAGATGAATTAATGTCTTACGGGGTTGAACAACATGAGGGTGAGTAAATACTGACAGAATTTTCATTTTTGGGTGAACTAACCCTTTAAATGCTTTGCTTAAGTTGATGAAGACCTCCACTGTGTATTGCTTTATCCTCAGTTGCAGATGTAATTTTTCCTATGAGTTCAATTAATGCCAAAGCAGTTAATCTTTTTTATCTCTAAAGCCATATTGTTTTTCATTAAATAATTTGTGTTTTTCTAAAAAAAAAAATTAATTTTTGAGCAAACAACTTTTCAAGGATTTTAGAAAACCGAGAGAGCAATGACACTGGTCTGTAGTTGTTAAAGTGTAGTTATACATTTCTCCCAGCCCTGCAAATCTGGTCCTCTAGTTATAAAGGAGCCCAAAACCCTTTAAAATCAGCAACAGACCAGTCTGACCAGTTAGACAGTCTATCTCAAACCAATAGACTATCTAGTTTAAGCCCCCCCCCCTTTCTAATAGATTGATCAGATAGCGCCCCTTTAATCTTTTCTATTTTACCTGTTCATAATCATTTTTGCATGAATTGAAACGCATGATTGTTCATGATTTTCATGCATGATTTAAATTGTATTATATTACATTATTATTATTCATGTATTTAATTTTATTCATGTATTTAAATGTATATATGTAAATGTAATGTGTTTGAAAATACACAATAAACCTTGAGCAGTTAAAGCTTCAATTGTTCTTTTTTCTATTTCCTATAGTGCTACTGTGCAACCTGTAGAATATGTAGAAAATCCATAGAAATATTATTTTAACTGTTAAATAATACTCTATTTCTACGGATTTTCTACATATTCTACAGGTTACACAGTAGCACCAAATAAATACAATAACATTTCATAACTGTATAATACTATACAGTATTATTAAAAATTAACAGTGTAATACTGTACTTTAATATGGTAAGAAATTACAGTAAAATAATGTTATTTGATTTTACAGTATGCTTAACAGTACTGTAGTTAGTGTTAAAGTAATTTTATTGTTGAATGAAATACAGCAAGTACTGGATAATTGTTGCCAGTAAGTTACTGTTAATTTGACAAGACATTTTTTTACAGTGTATTTTATACAGAATATAAAAAAAGGATAAAACATAATGGACAGATGTGTTGGGAAATGGCAGTTGTATTAACAATATGGCATTAAAATATATTTTGAGCCACCAATCCTACTCCTACCCCTAAACCTACCCCTAACAATTCGTTAAAACTACGTAAACTAACGTTACAATTATGAAGAAAAACGTGACTAACAGAAAAGTATAATCACAATAATATATTTATTGCGAAAATGTCAAAACCGCTACCAAAAGCCGTTCACATGAAGATGCTTTGCAGTCGCAGTCCTCTCTGGCAACATTGTAATAGTTTTGTATGAAGTACAGAGCAGAATTTAAATTAATAATCAATGAAAATGTTCATCCGGCTTCAGTTCGCAGCTTCGCACTATTTCAAAAGAACTAAACCAACCGTCACAGTCCTTCATGTCTCAATCTGTGATGAGGCAGGGAAGAGCCAATGACCATTTGATATCTCTGCCGTAAAACACGACGTATCGCTTCTCAAGGGCGCGATTTTTGAATTTGAATTCATCACCAGCGCGGGATTTGACGTGTACGGTTGCTGCTGAGAATGGAGGCGAAGATCACGACTGGATAAAAGGTTGAATTAGGATTTTTTTTCTTGTAAACAACGTAGGCTATGGATTCTAAAGATTTGGATTACATCAAACTAATAAAATTGATGTCTTTTGTGAATTTATGTTTTGTTTTATAGGAGAAAACACTTTCTGTGCCTCACGGCAAATAAACTATATTACAAAATGGTTAAACGAGTAAAGTTAAAGAATGTATTTTTAAGGTTTTATAGTGTATTGTTTAACACCATGCAGGCGAAACGAGCAAAATGTTAATATTTATGAGTATTATATCAATAAATGAGACTGAAAACGTAATGAATAAGACAGTTGAATGCAATAGAGTCAAAACATAATGCTACGATTTTAATATGCATAAATTGTGATATGTACAAATGTGTACATCGGTGGATTTGTTCAAATGTAAATAAATTACGTTTTTGTGCTGTCAATAACGTAAATATTTTACATTTTAGTTCTGTAAATACGTCAGTATTATACGTTTCTGCGCATATAAAACGTAATTATATGTACGTATGATAGAACTACACTTTACGTACAAATGCATACGTATTCTCATGAGATCACATTGGATTTTAGTCGACTAAAATATAATGGGTTTAGTTAAATTGTAATGCGTTAATTTAGAATTTAGAATAGAATAAAATGTACAAACCCATACACTCCCGAAGAAAACATCTATTAACCTATTAATATAAATGATTTAAAAGTCTGAACATGCAATACAGATACGGATTTAACTACTGTGATTTAAAAAATATCTTAAAATTAAATAAAAACCACTTTTCCTAAAGTACAACACAGCCTTTTCAATGGATGATATACAGTATGCATTCTTTATAACCATGCATACATCCTTCTTTATTCTTTCAAGCAGAAATATTCTTTGTGTAAATTAAATATAATTAATCCTTATTATACTAAAGCTATTAACAAACTGTGATTGCTTTTCTCTTTTTCTTTGGTTGCTTGATCAATATTAAGGACACAGACCACATTATGTTTGTTGCCACTTTCACTTTAAGACGTCGGATTATTTCCAATGACATGCGGATCCAATTGCACTGATGCACATCCGATACACTCACAACTGTTTAAGACATAACCGACATAATTTACATGAATACTGTCCAAAGCGGACATTTAAAGCACTCAATAACCTTGCCCCTTCATATTTATTGGACCTTCTTAATATCTATATTCGATCTCGGACTTTAAGATCGTCTTCCTCGCTCACTCTTGTTCTCCCTAGAACCCGCACTACTTCTATGGGGTCCCGGGCTTTTAGTTTTGCAGCTCCTTATTTATGGAACCTGCTGCCACAGGATGTGCGAAACAGTGAAAGTATTCATGTTTTTAAATCTTGCCTTAAGACCCATCTTTTCCGGCAGGCTTTTATGTTTTATGTGATTTTTATATATATATATGTGTGTGTGTGTTAGGGCTGGGCAAAAAAAAATGATTTTTCGATTAATCGGTTTTTAAAATGTGGCCGATTCAAAATCAATTCTCAACGGCCTCGAATCGATTTTTTCCATATAAAGGGCTCGCGGACGCGGTGCGGCGTCTTCTCGTCTCACTGCACTAGGCAAGCACTAAGCTAGGGCTGAAACGATTCCTCGAGTTACTCGATTACAAAAATTCCTTGAGGCAAAAAATCTGCCTCGAAGCCTCGTTAAATGACGCAGTTCCTATGGCGCACGCAGGGATCTGATTGTTTCACACGGACCGTTATTCAGGAAGCACACCACAGCGCATGATACATATGACTTCATAAATTGCAGAGAATGTCTAAAGTTTGGGATCATTATATGTTTATAAAGGGAGAGAACAAGATGCAATGTGTCTGCAAAGTATACCTGGCAGGGCTGCCAACTCTCACGCATTCAGCGTGAGACTCGCGCAATTCGATTTTTCACGCTGCGTGTATATCCCTTCGGTCAAATGCCTGAAAGATGAGTTCGTCTATAGATCTACCTGTTGAGCCACTCGTGATCGACTAGTTTTACCGCCGCATATTAATTCGCAAGTTAAAATATCCTGTAATCTAGTGCGAGCGCGCATGCGAGATGTTGAGCTCCTAACCGCGGCTCGCGCACGACGGCAGAGAGGTAAGCGAGCGCGTGCACCCATGTCTCTCTCACGCGCCAGTCAGACCAATTGCGGCAATTCATCATATGCTTAAACTTTTATGTAGCCACGCAACAAAAATTTCAGCATACATTCACCGGGACGTGATGGAGGAACAAATATTGTGAGACACACAGACACACACACTCTGATGTTTGTCTTGAGATTACAGTTGAAAAAGTCTGATTCTTATTTATAATTGTTTTATTTCCATTTATTTATTTTTTATAAATTGTACACATTTGTGTACCTGTTTGGGTTGATATTTTATATTAATATATTTTTGTTTCCAGGTGGGTAATTTGCAGAAGGTGCAATCCTTTTTTTGTAATGTTGTATTAAGAAGACAAAACTAAGGCCAAATGGGCTTTACTATTTAAGTTTGTATTCAAAGTTTTACATGTTATGGGCTACATGTAACAGGTTTTACAGTAAATTGTTTTAACTGTATTGTTATATAATTGTTGGCACTGGCACTTATAAACACGGGTAAAAATTGCAATAATTAGTTGTGGAGCCAAATGTTGCAGTTGGAATAAATACCTCTATTTTCTTTTAAATAAATAAAAGCCAAACACCTTATCATTTTCGTAATACATTATTTGTTTTGGTTGCTTAAAAACACACATAAACAAATTATCCGATTACTCGATTAATCGATCGATTAAGTGCTAGATTAATCGATTACAAAAAGAATTGATAGCTGCAGCCCTACACTAAGCGCTGCAGCTGTCGATACACACTCGCGTTTAGGAGTCGGGACACGACGAAATATTCACTTGCACAATCGGGCCAGCATTGCATCGTAACCTATGATGGTAACTAACGTTTATAATTTTCACGTCTTTTTAAGTTTTAGTTTAAACATTCAAGCAATATTAAACCATCCCGTGCTCGCGCACTCTCAGAGATGTCTTTCACTGCGTGCACATACAGTAAAGCCAATCCGCCTCAAACAGCTCGCCTGAAACAAACGTTTTATCCCTGGATTATATCGCTTTAACAGTTAAAAACACGCGACATTATGTCAAAACTCTGGTATTGGTGAGTAACCTCGTAAAGACAGTCTAATGTCTTAAATAAGCATTAAACGCGTGTGACAGACAGACAGTACAAATGAGACAGGGATCCGTTCTTAAAGTGAACGCAGCCATATGTGTCTGTCATTAATTCTGTTGAATTAAAACAACAGAATATAGCATTAATTCTAAGCAATCAGAATTAATAGCCTTTGTATTTAATTCAGTCTGGACTAAAAAGACTATCCAGTGTTATTTTACATTGGATTACTTTATTCAGTTTCTGTAGTATTTCTGACATACCAAAAAAACTCTTTATTCTATTCTATTTATTTGCTACTTTTTTCAGTTTAATTCGAAGATTGAAATCAAGCTTCCATGTGTTACTTAAACTCTTAACAAAAAAAAAAAAAAAAAAAAAAACATTTAGGTAAGATCAACGTAAAAAAAAATGTCTAAATATTTATATTTTTATTTATCTATATCTATCTCAAACATAAAATAACATGATCCTGTTTGATCAAGCTGTGTGACTGTTCTGACTTTTTTTGCATATTGCATCAAAATCCTGTCTATTCTTTGTATGCATTTAGTGTATCTAGAATAAAAAGAGTTTTATATACAGGTTTGTGGCTCTTAAAAAACTTTTGCTGGTAATTTACTCACCCCCATGTCATCCAAGATGTTCATGTTTTTCTTTCCTCAGTCGAAAAGAAATTAAGGTTTTTGATGAAAACATTCCAGGATTTTTCTCCATATAATGGACTTACATGGGAACCAGACGGTCGGTTATTTCAAAACTTATTCCAAAAATGTAACTTTTCAAAGGACAAATGCTAGCCTTGCTCTATTCTGTCAGGCGCGTTTGTAACGTCACGTATTACGTAATTACGTTCAAAAGGTCACGGGCGACGTAGCCGGAAGTACAGAATCAAAATCGTCCGACATCGTTGTTTTACCTTTTAATTACTTTTTTGTAAACAGCGTTTGAGTTAGTTTGCACGTTCAACCTATGCGTTCAACTTGTAAACACTGACTCTGTACTTACGGCTACGTCGCCCGTGACCTTTTGAACGTAATCCTGCTGCCGCCACAGAGTGCCATTTAGTTTTATATAAAGTTTAAATTATTTTATTGTCTCAAATCGTTGATAATGTATACTGACTTTGCCCTATGCTGCAATAAATTTAGTTTTGCATTCATTTACATAAATCAGCTGCTTGAATGACAATTGCTGATGTAATTGGGTTTTCATGTGAGATTCTCAATTCATTCAGTTAACTGATGCTCTGAGGTAGTTTTCAGACTGCAGACTCAGCAACGATTGTATTTAATTGTACAGTACAATTATAACATAGAACAAACATCTTCATTTCATGTCATTAAACATAACAATATTGCTGCCCATACACTGATGAGAAAGTGTGAGTCCGGTGTGCGATACTTGGAGTTGTCCTAGACGTGGCGCAGCGCTGCGCTTCTCATTCGGTGTGCGACCCCCTTTACGGATGTGTATTTCACTGCCACTTCAATTCACTGTTCACACACACACACAAAGTCCCCACTTGGTTGGATAGATATCATTCAGAAAGTTCCCTCTTGGCTAGTGTGCAGCGACACTTCTGTGTTAATACATGTATATGTTAGTAATATAGACGTGTGTGTGCAATGGCACATGGCAAGTAAATTGTTAGGGACTGCATAACAAAGCATAGAAAGTATATGAAGAGAGAGCGTTAAATAAGAAAAATAGTATATATATACATAATGTATATAATAGATATATAATTTAACTGTAATGAAGACATATTTCACTGCCAGTTCACACACACACACAAAGTCCCCACTTGGTTGGATAGATATCGTTCAGAATGTCCCCTCTTTGCCAGTGTACAGCGACACTGCTGTTAGTAGTATAGAAATATATAGTTTTAGATCGGTAAGATTGTTTATGTTTTTAAAAGAAGTCTCTTCTGCTCACCAAGGCTGCAATTATTTGATAAAAAAAACAGTAATATTGTGAAATATTATTACAATTTAAAACAGCGTTTTTCTATGTGAATATATTATATATATATATATATAAATATATATATATATATATATAATGTATATAATAGATATATAATGTAAGCGTAATTAAGAAAGATTTCACTGCCAGTTCACACACACACACACAAAGTCCCCACTTGGTTGGATAGATATCATTCAGAATGTCCCCTCTTTGCCAGTGTACAGCGACACTGCTGTGTAGTAGTATAGAAATATATAGTTTTAGATCTTTGAGATTGTTTATGTTTTTAAAAGAAGTCTCTTCTGCTCACCAAGGCTGCAATTATTTGATTAAAAAAACAGTAATATTGTGAAATATTATTACAATTTAAAACAGCGTTTTTCTATGTGAAATATATATATATATATATATATATATATATATATATATATATATAAAGAGTTCAGATGCAAAAGCCTCTAAGTGCCATTTGAAATTTTCTTCTAGAATGATCATTTTTTTCAAGCTTGTATATTTAAATTCAGTACTTTCACTTAAATAACAATGAGGTTACCTATTAATTGTAATTTAAGTGAAATTACTGAACTTGAATATATAAGTTTGATAAAAAATGATCATTTTTGAAGAATATTTCCAACGGCACTTAGAGGCTTTTGCATCTGAACTCTTCATATATATATATATATATATATATAATGTATATAATAGATATATAATGTAAGCGGAATTAAGAAAGATTTCACTGCCAGTTCACACACACACACAAAGTCCCCACTTGGTTGGATAGATATCATTCAGAATGTCCCCTCTTTGCCAGTGTACAGCGACACTGCTGTTAGTAGTATAGAAATATATAGTTTTAGATCGGTAAGATTGTTTATGTTTTTTAAGAAGTCTCTTCTGCTCACCAAGGCTGCAATTATTTTTTTTTTAAAAACACAGTAATATTGTGAAATATTATTACAATTTAAAACAGCGTTTTTCTATGTGAATATATATATATATATATATATATATATATATATATATATATATATATATATATATATATATATATATATATATATATATATATATATATATATATAATGTATATAATAGATATATAATGTAAGCGGAATTAAGAAAGATTTCACTGCCAGTTCACACACACACACAAAGTCCCCACTTGGTTGGATAGATATCATTCAGAATGTCCCCTCTTTGCCAGTGTACAGCGACACTGCTGTTAGTAGTATAGAAATATATAGTTTTAGATCGGTAAGATTGTTTATGTTTTTAAAAGAAGTCTCTTCTGCTCACCAAGGCTGCAATTATTTGATAAAAAAACAGTAATATTGTGAAATATTATTACAATTTAAAACAGCGTTTTTCTATGTGAATATATTATATATATATATATATATATATATATATATATATATATATATATATAATGTATATAATAGATATATAATGTAAGCGTAATTAAGAAAGATTTCACTGCCAGTTCACACACACACACAAAGTCCCCACTTGGTTGGATAGATATCATTCAGAATGTCCCCTCTTTGCCAGTGTACAGCGACACTGCTGTTAGTAGTATAGAAATATATAGTTTTAGATCGGTAAGATTGTTTATGTTTTTTAAGAAGTCTCTTCTGCTCACCAAGGCTGCAATTATTTTTTTTTAAAAAACACAGTAATATTGTGAAATATTATTACAATTTAAAACAGCGTTTTTCTATGTGAATATATTATATACTATATATATATCTATATCTATCTATCTATATATATATATATATATATATATATATATATATATATAATAGATATATAATGTAAGCGGAATTAAGAAAGATTTCACTGCCAGTTCACACACACACACAAAGTCCCCACTTGGTTGGATAGATATCATTCAGAATGTCCCCTCTTTGCCAGTGTACAGCGACACTGCTGTTAGTAGTATAGAAATATATAGTTTTAGATCGGTAAGATTGTTTATGTTTTTAAAAGAAGTCTCTTCTGCTCACGAAGGCTGCAATTATTTGATTAAAAAAACAGTAATATTGTGAAATATTATTACAATTTAAAACAGCGTTTTTCTATGTGAATATTTTATATATATATATATATATATATATATATATATATATATATAATGTATATAATAGATATATAATGTAAGCGTAATTAAGAAAGATTTCACTGCCAGTTCACACACACACACAAAGTCCCCACTTGGTTGGATAGATATCGTTCAGAATGTCCCCTCTTTGCCAGTGTACAGCGACACTGCTGTTAGTAGTATAGAAATATATAGTTTTAGATCGGTAAGATTGTTTATGTTTTTTAAGAAGTCTCTTCTGCTCACCAAGGCTGCAATTATTTGATAAAAAAAACAGTAATATTGTGAAATATTATTACAATTTAAAACAGCGTTTTTCTATGTGAATATATTATATATATATATATATATATATATATATATATATATATATATATATATATATGAAGAGTTCAGATGCAAAAGCCTCTAAGTGCCATTTGAAATTTTCTTCTAGAATGATCATTTTTTTCAAGCTTGTATATTTAAATTCAGTACTTTCACTTAAATAACAATGAGGATTACCTATTAATTGTAATTTAAGTGAAATTACTGAACTTGAATATATAAGCTTGATAAAAAATGATCATTTTTGAAGAATATTTCCAACGGCACTTAGAGGCTTTTGCATCTGAACTCTTCATATATATATAATGTAAGCGTAATTAAGAAAGATTTCACTGCCAGTTCACACACACACACAAAGTCCCCACTTGGTTGGATAGATATCATTCAGAATGTCCCCTCTTTGCCAGTGTACAGCGACACTGCTGTTAGTAGTATAGAAATATATAGTTTTAGATCTTTGAGATTGTTTATGTTTTTAAAAGAAGTCTCTTCTGCTCACCAAGGCTGCAATTATTTGATTAAAAAAACAGTAATATTGTGAAATATTATTACAATTTAAAACAGCGTTTTTCTATGTGAATATATTATATATATATATATATATATATATATAAGAGTTCAGATGCAAAAGCCTCTAAATGCCATTTGAAATTTTCTTCTAGAATGATCATTTTTTTCAAGCTTGTATATTTAAATTCAGTACTTTCACTTAAATTACAATGAAGGTTACCTATTAATTGTCATTTAAGTGAAATTACTGAACTTGAATATATAAGTTTGATAAAAAATGATCATTTTTGAAGAATATTTCCAACGGCACTTAGAGGCTTTTGCATCTGAACTCTTCATATATATATATATATATATATATATATATATATAATGTATATAATAGATATATAATGTAAGCGTAATTAAGAAAGATTTCACTGCCAGTTCACACACACACACAAAGTCCCCACTTGGTTGGATAGATATCATTCAGAATGTCCCCTCTTTGCCAGTGTACAGCGACACTGCTGTTAGTAGTATAGAAATATATAGTTTTAGATCGGTAAGATTGTTTATGTTTTTTAAGAAGTCTCTTCTGCTCACCAAGGCTGCAATTATTTGATTAAAAAAACGGTAATATTGTGAAATATTATTACAATTTAAAACAGCGTTTTTTTATGTGAATATATAGTGAAGTGTAATTTATTCCTGTGATCAAAGCTGAATTTATCATCATTATTTCAGTCTTCATTGTCACATGATCCTACAGAAATTATTATAATATGATGCTCAAGAAACATTTATGATTATTATCCATGTTGAAAACAGTTTTTTAAATTTTTATTGCAGGATTCGTAGATGAATAGAAAGTTAAAAAGAACAGAATTAATCTGAAATGGAAATATTTTGTAACATTAATCACTACCATTCAAAAGTTTGGGGCCAGTAAGAATTTATTTATTTTTTATTTTTGGAGTAAAGAAATTCGAAAATACTTTAATTCATCAAGGATGAGTTAAATTGATCAAAAGGATCATGTGACACTGAAAACTGATGTGTAATCAGCAACAGTAATGGTGTTGAAAATTCAGCTTTCAAATTACATTTTAAAATATATTAAAATAGAAAACAGTCATTTTAAATTGTCATAATATTTCACAATATTACTGTTTGTCATTTTTTTATCAAAAAAAGCAGCCTTGGTGAGCAAAAAACTTACTGATCTAATACTTTTGACCGGTAGTGTATATATATATATATATATATATATATATATATAATGTAAGCGTAATGAAGAAAGATTTCACTGCCAGTTCACACACACACACAAAGTCCCCACTTGGTTGGATAGATATCATTCAGAATGTCCCCTCTTCGCCAGTGTACAGCGACACTGCTGTGTAGCAATATAGACATGTATTTGTTTGAGCATTATATAATGACACACCCACACATATATGTGTATAAGTATGTATAAGTTACAAAATGAAGACAAGATTTCACTGCCAGTTCACTTCACTGTTCACACAGACACACAGTTCAATTGCAGGCTATATGAGTCCCCTGTTGGTAAGGTAGACATCGGCCAGAGTTTTAGGTCCCCACTTGGCATGTTTTTTTAAAAATAAAAAAATGCATATTTAAAGTCATATTATGAAAAAAGACCTTAAAAGAGAATTTTGTACGTCATTTTTGTTTCTTCAAAATGACCAGAAACACTAGTCCCCTCTTGGCCAGTGTAGAGCGATAGTCCCCTTTTAGTAATATAGACGTGTATGCGTGTGCGTGCATATGATATATGTATGTATATATTAGGACTATCAAAAGTAACGCGTTAACGCATGCAATACTTTTTTTTCAGTTTAACAGTTTAAAAATATTTAACGCAATTAACACAGAATCTGTTTTTCCTGGCATCCTTTGGCTAGTGTTAAGTTATATGATGAAGCTACCATTCATTCAAATGATATTAAACCATTCAAGCGCGATAAGATGCAAAAAATTTAAATTCTGTTCTGAATGATTTACTCACCCTCAAGTTGTTGCAAACCTGTATGAGTTTCTTTCTCTTGATGAACACAAAGGTAGATATTTTTAAGAACTATTAGAACCAAACGGTTGTTTGGCACCATTGACTTCCATAGTAGAAAAAAAAACTATGGAAGTCAATGGTGGCAAAGTTCCAATTGTTCTTCAAAATATCTTCCTTTGTGTTCATCAGAAGAAAGAAACTCATACAGGTTTGCAACAACTTGAGGGTGAGTATATATATTTTGTATATGCACACACTTCCATTCAAAACTTTTTTTTATAAAAAGGGTCTCAAAGGCTACTTTTATTTGATTGAAATAAAATACAATAGCTAATATTTGTAATATTATTAATTAATGACGTGGCTGTATTGGTGAAATCATACATAATACTGATCAAAGCCACAATAGTGAAATCCAGGACATATCCCACCTTCCCTCTGTTGTACTGGACCGCTGGAGGGTGAGATACAAAGAGGATAATCACACCTTTCTTCTCCTCTATGGATCTCTCTTTCTCTCAAAACCTTTCCCCCGGGTCAGACCGCTGGGGGCCTTCCTCAGTGGCTGCAGGAAGTGTGATAAGATGCCTTGTCACCACGAGGTGTGGAAACCACTGGGCCCTAATTGTTGCCTCCTTCAGGGTCAGATTGCATGTCTTCCCTCTGTATCTCCTCCATCATGCCAGATCTGAAAGAAGGAGCTGAATGTGTAATAGCTTTGTCCTTCAGGAAAAGGATGCTCTGTGAGTATTTATTAGGGAAGCTTTTTTTGAATGTGTTGCTGCTTTTAACCCCTTTTCTCGGTTCATCCCTCAGACTCTGCGTGAGCTCCCCACTGTTTTATGAGTCCAGTGATATTTGATGGTTATTATTGAATATTTTTCTAGCTGTGCAACCACTTCGATGAGGAATGAGGGTCACTGAAGTACAGTGGGTTTGACTAGTATAGGTCATTGGAGCTGTACAGTTGTTTAGGCACTGGGTTGAAATCCATTGCCTGATGTTTTTTTATTTTTTTGTTTGTTTCTTGTGTTTCAGCTAGAAGCTTTTTTTAAGCATAAGATTTAGTTTTGAATAAATACATAATATGGTGTTTTGTTTAATGACGAGGGGTAATTGGTTCTCATGAAACATTTAGGAGCCAAATGACTGTTAGTTGGCAAATTACAGAATCAACTTATAGAGTTTTGCTTTAGTCAATGTATAGCTTCTTTCATTCTACCTAAGTGAGTTTGAGTCAGGCCTGAGCCTGTCACATTTACCACAGATTTGGAAGTTTTGTGTGTGGGACGAACAAGTTCCCCATGCAGATAGTTTTTTTTTTTTTTTTTTTTTTTAAAGTTGGTTATGTAAATTTGTTGCACTGACCAACAGAAAGTTGCTTGGTTTGAATGTGACTTTTGTGTGAACTGTGCTTCATACACTGTGCTATTGACAACAGACAATGGACCTTTTAATCACACTGAAATTTCGCTAATGTGACTGCAGCTTTAGATCAACTCATTAAAAGAATTGGTTCATTATAGCCCTTTTTGTGGATCAGATTTTTTTATTTATTTATTTTTCCTTCCATTTTCAGGAGCATTGATAAATCTATATTTTAGCGAATTAATTTTGAATTATTTATGAATAGCATTGTTTAGACCTATACCCCAAAAATCTGCTCTCCGACTACCCTTACAACTTAACTTCTGATACCCCCAGCTGGAGAGTGGGGATTACAGCTGCATAATGGCACTCAAAGCTGGTGGAGAGCCTCCACCCATAACACCCCCCCACCCCACCTCAGATTTATTTACACAAAGCCAGCTGCTGTATGATATTGGCTCTACAGAAATATTACTTCCCTCCCCTGTCAGATTTCATCGACATGCATTATTGACAGACTGGCATATGGGCCCAGCGGAGCAAAAGTGCTCCCTCTGAAATGGCTGAGTCTGGGCCAGTTTTTTTTTTTTATTGTTTTTTTTTTTTTTTTTTTTAAATGAGATCACACTAAGAGCCGTTTAAATGTGTTGCCTAGCTACAAAGCCCATAAGAACACATCAGTAATAGTGGAAGTGTTTGATTTCCACCCTACAGTCTTCAACGTGTTATACAGTATGTAACCCAAATATGAATAGATTGTTAGATTTGGTAGTCAATTACTCACGCATACTTTGTTTCTAGAATTACATATATGTTTAATATGCCACTGGAGGATGAGGAAATGACTGTTTAGATTTAATAACAAAGCTTTTATCAAATAAGCCATGAGAGGCTGTGCATTGCAGTAATTTTAGCTTGAGTTAGGCATGTTCTGTGGCATGATTCAATAAATAGTTACATTTGTATTTTAATAATAATCATATTGATTGAATAAACTAGTTAATTAAGCTTACTGTAGGCTATTTATTTATGGTTTCCAATAATAAAATGTAAAATATAATATAAAATAATTATAAAAAAATAATTAATGTAAAATGTGTGTGCGTTTTATAGCCCCAAATTTGGTTGCGTCTAACCCAATCACAATTTTTTTTAGATTCTGTTTTATTATGGATTGTAGCGATTAATGTATTGATATGAATTTGTACTGATTATACTTTTTATATTGTATATTTATAATAATAATAATGATTAGTAAAGTTATAATCTAAACTATTTATATTGTAGATTATTACATATATTCATTTGATATAATTATTATATTTTTTTTTTAAATGTTTCAGTAATAATCTAATAAATAAATCTAATAAATCCAACCTGGTTCAGTTATGTTATGTATTTCTAAAAACATGCTTTAGACTGCATATCGAGCAATTTGTTTGATTGGCAGTTTATTCAAAGCGTTATCTCTCTCATAGACCTGATGGTGTTTACAGCAGTGATTCAGTCTGCCTTTGAAAGAGTCCTGGGAGATCCTAGGAAATTATTGATGACAGAGCAGTGTTGGGATTGATTGTTAAGTGGGCAAATTTGTCTTGCATGAATTCGCTCCATTAGCCAGCTCATTCACCATCTGGCCCAGGGCGGGTGCAGACTGCCAGGGGGTGTGTGAAGCCTGGCATAAGGGCTGGGTGTCCTCACCAGCTTCACCCACTCAGCCCTGAGGGCACCCCGTCTGACCTGTGGATTGGCCCGTTTTTACCTCCTCCTGAGAGGTCACAAGAGGGACACCCAAAATGTAGCACTCTGTTCAATAATGCAGGTCAGCCATCTGGTTCTGGTGATTTATTCTCTGTAAAGATGTCACAGTTCTGTTCTGCAGATGTAGCCATTTTGACTTCACACGTTCGCCTGGTGCCAGGCACCTGTGAAAATTCTGTGAGGGGGAAGCAATGCACAGATACTACCTGATGTTGCAGTGTGTGAATGTGCCTCGGACCTCCTGTGTACAGGATATGAGAAAATACTATGTTTTACCTATGGCTTTGCTAGGCTGACAGACTATTTTCAATTTAATGAAGTTCCTTACACAATATGTTAAATCGAATCTTTATTCTGTCATATTTAACTCTGATTCAACCCTTTAGGTTTCACTGAAAGATCAGTGAGATTGTGTTAAATTAAGAGAGATTTCAAGGATCATAAAAAAAATTATAATAATTGTTGGAGGGCAAAGTTGCCAGTCACTGCTCTTTGGATCAGTTGCCTTTACAATATCTTCTGAGATGAGGTTCTCAGAACAGCATTGCAGTATTTCACATTTTGTATGTAAATGACGATTCTAGGGACTTAAAATGCCAGTCAGTGCTGTCATTTGTGACCTTAGTCTTAGCTAAGATGTATACAGTATCTCACAGTCTGACGCAAAAGAAATTCTTAAAATGCATATGTTCACTTGCTGAAACCATCATGTTTCCTCCAGTCTCAATTCAACAGAAATGGGGAGTGAAGATGCATGATAAACATAACAAATGATCCTAGATGGATCTCAAACTTTTTGAACGTTTGTACAGTGATGAAGCCGATAAGTACAAGTGTAGTTTTAGTGCTTAAATCATCAGTGTCTCAATGTTCAGAAAATCAAGTCTCTTGCCTGCACTCAAATTTGTATGGATGATATACTAACTCATAGGGAACTAGTGAAGCACAGCATACAAAAACAGGAATATAGCGCAAATGAAGACTTGTATAAATTGAAACAATCTTGTTCATAGTCTCACATCATACATGTTTGATTTGTGACCTTAATGTCACCCCACTCCAGTGCATCACACTCCACTGAAATTGACACTTACCTCACAGACCAAACACACACCTACTGACATCATCGTTCACTTACCCTTCACATTTCAGAGCATGCACACACATTACTGAATATGTGTTTTTATACAGGACTCATCTTGACATCTAACCTCCAAACACATACAGGACCCTCACGGTTCCCAGTGGTCATGGTCAAATGCCAGGGGACATTCAGCTCATTGTCACTCGCAGTGTGTGTAATATGTGAATGTGCTACCCAGGGGGGTTATGGAGGATTGTGTTGTGATGTGGTGGTCAGCCCCTGCCGGGCATGAAGGGTCTGTGCTGTGGAAACAGAGATGGAGAAGATCGCGGGTTCAACGTTCACATTTAGAGATTGTCCTCGAGATACACATTCTGAATATTCCTGTTTTATATCTCTCTTTTCTCTCTCTCTCTCTGACGCTCACTGATCTGACATCTCTGGGCACCAGATGTCCACTATTAAATGCATAAAAGAGATCTTGAAGTATAATTGGATGTGTTTACAGGGTTTTGTCAATCGGACACTGGAGTTTTGGTGGTTAATTCTGCCTGGTTAAATGGCCTTAGTGCCGCCCGTGTGCCTAGTTGTTTGATTGTAATGTGTTTAGAGATGAGCAGACAGTCTGCCATAAATTGCATCAGTGATTTATAGAGAAGGCCGTGGGAGGGTCAGTATTCACTGTACTCAGGAGCCGGGGTAAGTGCGTCTGTGTTAGAGCGGAAACCTCTGAGCTGATGGCTCTGATCCAAAACCCTGGTGAGCTGTCTTGCTGTCTGCTGTCTTCATAGGCTGCTACTCTCAAACACTCTGTTCTAATCTATTTAACGTGACATTAGCTAAACTTCTGTGATATTTCGCAGACAGGGTTGTAGTTGCAGGAAGTACCGCTTCTAAACCAAGCAGCTTTCAAACCTTTCAAATCAAGCAGCTTTATATTGGTTCAGTTCAACAAAATTGAATCCAATGTGAAGTCCACGGGACTTCCCTTATGCGAAATTATCAACCTGATCTCACAAGAAAACATAACGGCGTATGAATTTGTACAAGGTGAATCATACAAAAACACATGATTATCAGAAAAAAGTAAACATGAAGGTCCGCCCCCCCTCAACATTATGGCCCCCTGGCCATAAGCAGATTGCATGAAAATATACAAATTGCCAGTGTTGTAGTACTCGAGAGACTCGGACTCGTCTCGGACTCGGTCTCGAGACCATATTTTAATGGTCTTGGTCTTGTCATGGACTCGTGTGCATTTGGACTCGGAATTGACTCATACTCGAACATTTTTTTTTTTAGGACTCGGACTTATTCCCGAGTCCACTCGTGTTCAATTCAAAATATTTTTCATGATTATTAATGTATGTTAATAAAATATTTCTTTAAATTGGTTGACACGCCCAGTGATTGGTGATTTTCTAGTGCGAAACTGCGTAATGACAAATTGTAATAAAATTGCTTTTAGCACCACCTACTATGTGGCCTTTTTACCATAAACTGATCATATTTTTTAAACTCTAAGTAAATTCAGTAAAAAAAAAAAAAAAGGATTTCTCTAAGTAAATAAAAGTAAATTAGGTAATCAACCCTCACTGGTCTCGGTCTCGACTCGGACTCGACTGTCTCTGGTCTCGGACTCGACTCTCAATGGACTCGGTCTTGACTCGGACTCGACTCTCTATGGTCTCGGTCTAGACTCGGACTCGAGTGAGGTGGTCTCGACTACAACACTGCAAATTGCATTGTTTAAATTCATGTGAATTAGACACCAATTTGCCAAAATGTTAAATAGCTACTAATGGCAATGAGAATAGTGTTGAAAACTACAGCTTTCTATTGAGATTTTGCTCACAGAATTTTGCGTAAAAAGGTTCTAAATGGTCATACTAGCCTGGTTTTTATTTTTTTTCTTCTACAATATTGTAATAAAGTACAAATGTGAAATCTCATTAGTCACATAACTGTACATTACAAATATTGTTCAATGGACTGTGTTCTCAAATAAATCTTTCTTGTTTTAAAAAGGTCTGCCTTTGTTCCCCCTTGACATGCCCTTGGTGGGGCAAAACAATCGCTTGAACTTTCTGCTCAGATCTTATTTCTGGTTCATTTTCATCCTCACTCCCTTCAGTTGAGCTCTTGCATTCGCTATTGTAAGATTATCTACGTTTCTCAGTCCCCGCAAGCAGAGGCATCCGATACACAATATGTGCTCTAGATTCAGCTGGAAGCCATTTCACTTCCATGGCTGAAGATTTGTAAGTGTGTTAGTCACACTTGGGTTGTAGATCTGTGCTTCTTCCCAAGACTATTCACGATGCGAGGGCGCTCGGGGGTGATTGTGTTTTCCAGTAATGTGTCAGATAATCCTAATACTGGAGTTATGTTGAGGATGTGTGCCAGGGCCAGGACACTGGTGCGCAGATCTGTCCAGAACAGATTCGACTCGGCCAGCATGCTGCAGATGGCTGATGTAGGCCGCCACTCCTAATGAGTTACGACAAAGGAAGCCCCGTTCTCAGCGTGTACTTTCTCTCTCGCTCGCTCTTTTTCTCCTCCTCCTCTCTTCCTTAAGCAGATTAATTAGCAGCACTTTCCCTTATCGGCCAAGAAAGTGCTCTCACAAAGTCCTCGGGGAGATCTCACCAGGGAGGCACAGTCACTGCCCAGCTTTGCTGCACTTTACTGTGTGTTTATATGCCTGTGTGAATTTATTTGTGTGGGTTGTTCTGTATATTTAGACAATATTGAGACTCTATGTGAAGCTGCATTTGCATAAGCAGTACTTTCAGTACTATTGCAAGTATATCATGAATGAATACATTAGTGGAACAAAGTGAACAATGTACACCATTCATGTCTGTTTTGGTAAAGCTTTCCAAAATATTGGGATTATTTGGCTTCCATTTTGTGTGGAATTTGCTGTAAAATATTCTGAAGGCAACTTTCTATTTACAGTCAGTGCTGTTTTAAATAGTATTGTGCAAATTCTTGCCTACTTATAATACTGTTTTTATGCTCAGTCATTCTAACACATTCAGGGGAGTCTTTGGGCAGTCAAAGACACCTTACACATCAAGCCTTGATTTTTTTTTTTGACATACTCTAACGTAAACCTTATGAGATACTCAACTCTATACTCTTGACATACTCTAACGTAAACATTATGAGATCAGATGGAGCTTTGAATGAGACAAGCTCTAAGCATTCACATTTTTAAAAAAAGCAGGTGAAGACATCAAGTTTTTGAGTATAGTACAGTACTCTGTCTTGTAGAAATGCACAGGCAAAACATTTAACTGCCGTTGGACAACTTTAGCTCTGAACCAGCTTATCATAATTATGACATAAATAGCAGTCTGTCTTCACGGTGCACACTGGACTAACATGAAGCCAGATCAAGGTCATTCTCATTTCAGAACGTTCCCTCTTTCTCTCTCCCTTCCCCCGTCAAACTAATTAATGTTTTATACTGGTCTCTTTAATATTAGCCCTAAATAGTGCTGGTGTTTGATGTTTAAATCCAGTCGCCAGGAAGTGTAAGCTAAGCATTTCATCAGCGCCACAGGGCTTCTTTGGCCCCAGTAGTGCAGGTCTCAGTGTGAATCTATTGCTTTAGAAATGCCTCTGTAATCTGCTGTGGGATGGGAGTGAAGGAGGGGGCAGGAAGTATGCTTCATATTTTCATATTTTTAGAAGGAAAATTAGGCTTGTTACGGGCTCTTGAGCTCTTCTATATAAGCTGCTGTGAAGAATGGTGAGGCCACTGAAAAATCATTAAATAATTATTTTACCTTTCTACCTTGTTTCTTTAGGCTCCGCCCTTTAATATCGTCCGCTCCCAAGAAAAAGAGGACACCAACCACACTGGTAGGTTAAATGAGGGCCTTTACTGTTAATGTTTATAATATGTTTGATTTTCCATTCAAAGATTATTTTTCATTAGACAGAGTACAGTGTAAAAATTATTGTTAGTTTAACTTAAAAAAAGTTACCTGGTTGCCTTAAAATTTTGAGTTCATTGAAATGAAAAATGTATATACAATAAAGGAGAATGGGTTAATAAATAGAAACTCAAAATATGTTATCTGAACCACACACTCTAAAAAATGCTGGGTTGTTTCAACCCAAATTTGGGTCCAATATGGACAAACCCAAATGTTGGGTTAAAAATCTCATTTAAAGTTTTAACCTAACCTCAACTTTCACTTTCAAATGCACATTTTTTTATTACATTTTTAACCCAACATTTGGGTGTGTCCATATTTGACCCAAATTTGGGTTGAAACATCCCAGCATTTTTTAGAGTGCATTAATTATTTAAGTTGTTTTGACAAAAGAAAAAAAAATAATGGAAATAATTGTTTACAGTGTAGTAGTCCCGCATTATGGTAAAAAAAAATGTTCTTCAAATGGTCATAGACCTTACAATTGGCAAAAATACATTTAGTAAATGTAAGTGTTAGTATAGTTTTAAGATGAAACACATGTCAGCACAAACCATAGTTATTATTTTGCAACCCATTTGATTGGACATGAAAACTAAATATGGCAAGAAATTTCTCTTCTCTTTTTGAACTATGCGCCTCATTTCTAACCCAAGGCTCTAATATGATTACTGAATGGCATCTCAGTGCAGAACTGTTTGCGGCCTGTTTTCTTGTTGACCCAGTGAGCAATATTTCAGCTTGATAGAGGTCAAATCAAATTTGCTTGACTAACCCTACTTGACTTCAGTGGTAAATCCATCATGATAACCAAATCCATCACAGCTAAATGTCACTGCAGTAAATAGCAATAATTAGCCAAATAGAATAATTTCACAATATGGGGGTAAATATGGCATATACATTTAACTGAAAGTCAATATCTGTGGTAAATGTTTAAATTTGATGGATTGGCTTTTCTAGGTCTTATTGCCTCTCTTCAAAATGGTCAAGCTTGAATAAGCAGCAATGTGATCTGAAGTCAACCATACGAAAGTGCATGCACAAATAGACAAATTTGCTGTGGCAAAAAAAAAATCAAGTACAAAATGACTGCAGGGGTCAACTTTGCTCAAGCAATGAAGCTTTCCGAGATCCCTTCCAGGTTGTTACAGAGATCATCTGAAAAAAAGATCAGTGTTATGTTTTGTGTCTTTCTCTGCGAGATTCAGAATTATAAAACATTATTCAGAAACATTAGCAGCTCTCCCCCACAAAACAAGAACAAGCAGAGCACAAGGGGTTTTAGTTCAGATGTGGCAAGGAACCGTAGAATGAAAAAAGTACTATATTATCTCAAGTTTTCTAAATTGTCTTGTTCCTAATGAGATCGTTAATGCCCCAGCCCAGATTCTCCAGCCATCATGCCTCTGCATGTCTCTGTGATCCCAGCCTGGGTTACTCACTCAGGGTGTAACCCACAGGTGAGCTGCGGGGCGTCTTTTAGGCGTTTGCCAAGTTTGGCAGTCCCTATTACAAGTTCCCCGCTGCTGCTGTTTCCCCTTTACTGGCACCGCCTGAAGAGCGGCCTCACGGTACAGCGGCAAGTCTGTGCTATAATTACCAGTGAGACTTTCATGCTCTTCCTCCGTTTTTCACAACATGATAATTGATTTAGGCCTCTGCTTCCCCTGAGCTGTACTTCCTTATACATATGCCTACTGGGAGATGTAGCCCTGAATCTTTTTTTTTTTTTTTGGGGGGAGGGGAAGGATTTAATCTCTGTTTTTGCCTCGACTGTGATGTGAAGAATCACTAATTTTAGGTTTTTTTTTTTTTTTTTTTTACTTCATCGGAAAGATAGTGGAGAATGATGGTAAATTATTATGGGGAGAGAAGGGAGAATGGAATCAGCAAACATTGCAGGCCAGATTCAAATCTGCATTTCTTTCATGAGCACCGTGATTGAAAATGTCACATGCTAGCCACCACACTATGGTGCTGCTGACTTAGAATCAGTATTAAATATTATTATGAAAATTATTCATGAGAAAGAGGGGAAATGGCATCAGGACCTGTTGCAGGCCAGAATCAAACCTGCATTTCCTACATTAGCACCAAGTCTGAACATATCAGATGCATGTATTTAGCATGTTTAACGTGCATGCGATATTATGTACATATCTTAGCCACTGCACTTCAGAACTGAAAATAATGGAGATTAATAGAATAGAGAGAAGGAATGGGATTTGGAAATTTTGCAGATCAAATTCAAACTGGCATTACCCACATAAGCACCACATTTTAACGTTTTAGATGCATGTTTAGTAGCCTCTGTACCAGTGGCGTAGGCAGAGCATGGATTTTGGGTGGGCCAGTGAAAATGTGAGTGGGCCTATAGTTTTTCATAGAAAAAAAATGAGTTCAATAATACTTAACCTTAGAGAGTAGAAAAATTAATAGACAAACTGCAAAAACAGTTAACGTTACACCTTTATATTCAGCAAAACATCATGGTCAACCAACAGAGCTCAATTAAGGCTGGACAAACCAATAGACAATAACCTGTCTGTTTTATTATTTTTATTATGCAAAGACAGTTCACCCGAAAATGAAGTAAGCTAAAACAATAATATCGCAGTTAGATTGGCGCAGGTAAACCCGCGTCAGGCTGACCGAAAGAGAGGGAGGAAGAAGCGGCCGTTATTGTGGCGGCAATCGGAAGCAACGGTTGGGGCACAACGGTTGGGGCGCAACGGTTGGGGGGTTCAATGGAGGCTTTCTATAACTTGCTTCGACAGTTCCATTTTATTTGAGAAATGAATTAAACACACACAGCAGTCAACAATAAATCAGGTATATATTAATATATTTTCTTAAATACATTTGAATAATTAAAAATGTATTTTTATCAAACTTGCCTGGGTGGGCCAGTGAGTAATGTGGGCTGGCCAGTGCTGCCCTGGCCCAATACTGGCTACGCCCCTGCTCTGTACCATGGTACCAACCAAAAAGTATTGATATTATGATTTAAATCTTCGAAGTTTGGGGAGCATTGTGAATTTATACACATATAGTAAATCTGGCAATTGATGTTTCTTGTTCTAAAACATTTCTTGTTTATATCAGGTCACTGCCAACATCACCACGATGTTGCCTCCTGCAGCCCCAGAGCCCCCTCCGGCCCCCACCCCTCCCCCCATGTTGGAAATTGGGCCTGTGGCATATGAGGAACCTGCAGAGGAAGAAGAGGAAAATGAGGAAGAGGCAGAAGAGTCTTGCGTTAGTGCCATGGAGCTGATAGGTGGAAATGGTCAGTATGTCACAGCGGATTGTAGCCTTGTCACTGACAAGGATAATGAAGTCACGGCTCGAGGGTTCAGTGATCAAGGGTTTCCCAGATTAGTTCCAAGGTCTGGCTCTTCATCTTGACAAATTGTGTAATGCTAAGTGGGCTGTAACTCTCTAGCATTCGTGGCAGACTGCATTTGAAGTGTTTATCATCTTGATAAACTACTCCGATCCCGTCTCCTCTGCAAGTCATACATCTACAAATACTTGCTTATCGCAGAAGTGTCCTGGTAGCAGTCTACCATCTAATCTAATCTTTACCGTTCTGACTTTTTCACCATTTATCCCCAAACCACATGAATTCATTCATACCTTTGTCTTTACAGATTACGGATGTGAAGCTGAAGAAGAGGAAGTCTTTTAGACTGAACTTGTCTGCCCACCAAACTTGTCCTTCCATTACCTTGTACAGTGAAGAGCATTTAAAGCACATTTGAGATGCCTATAATATGCTGAGCATTTACGAAAGGTCACTCTCGCTCAGTGTAGTACATATGACTGGTTAAACTGCAGCATCTGTGTGATGAGTGAGACACTACGGAAGAAGGTGGCTGGCACCATTTTAGCACTGAAGTAGTTTGCTGAGGATCTCAGAGAAGATGTTTCACAGGTGCAGTAGGATTTGAACATGTGAAGATACTGATGTCTGCTCAGCTAATAATGTTGGATGCATTGTGGGACAATGTACTAGCGATTTGTTTTACACTTATTGTACCACATTTATTGTACATATATAGTAAGAAGCTGTAAATATATGGCACTGTGTTTAACTTTTTATTTTTAACCTATTTAATGCTACATGTGTCTGTATATATGTATATGTGACAGCTTTTTGTCAAATACACTGTTTTATTTCCTAATTCCATGAAAAGTAAATGTTCTTCTGTGTTGGGTTGTGATAAATATTAATGTGTAATATACTGCAGTGTATTGTACAGAAAGGATGTTACCCTCGTTTTTATCCGCTTTCATTGAATACTGTTGTGAGATGTAGATTTCAGAGTACAGATCTGTGATTGAAAAATTAGTGACTAGAACAATATAAGGTATGTGAATAAATTCACATTTATTCAGGATGTTTTATGTTTTTTGCATTATTTTGAATGTTTATGAAGTTTTAAAGCCCCCGTCCTCATTCATTGCAACTGACTGGAAAAGAACGACCACCGCATTCTTCAAAAATGCTCCTTTTGTGTTTCATTGAAGAAAGAAGGAAAGTAATACGGGATTGGAACAACATGAGGGTGAGTAAATGATGACTTTCATGTAAACTAATGCTTTAAATTGTGAATTCAAGGTTAATTTCTTGTTTATTTTTCATGTCAAGCAATTATTGTACAGCCTCTTACAGCGAAGATTCCCAAGCGCCAGACCCCTTTGTTTACAGTTCTCTAATGTGGGTTATTGGTCACATGACATGCAGGTAAACAAATTAATCTCTTTTGTTTGGTGTTTTATTTACATCTTTTATTTTGACAGTTTTTATTGTTTTTATTGACTTTTTATCAACACACACACTAGTTTGGGCAACCAAGCCAATCTTACAGAATAACAGCCTAAACTCTCCTTCCCAAAAGCTGTAATACAATCACAAAAGTCTCAAATCAGATTTGTTCAGGAGTCATGGTCAAGGTGGTTTAGAACTGCAATTCATCCGTGTTTCCTGAGTTTTTTATTATAAGAATAGAGCAGTCTTTGTGCGACTATGATCTGAGCATTCAAGAACCACAAAAGCTGGAACACACAAATCCCATTTTCATTTGCGAGCACTGTAATGTTAATGATATAGATTTTACGAGTCTGAGGTCAGACGAATGCGTTGGGCTTTGCCTGTGGCTCATATACCCTGACAGAGCTCATCAACAGATAGCTCATTAAAACGAAAGCCTCCAAAGAGAACCATTTACCCGCCAAATAACCTGAGCCTGTCTGCGTAAATGGCCGAATTCATACAAGGCAGAGCAGTATATGTGGCTACCTGGAGGTTTAAGATTCCAGCATAGTCTACAGTATGTGTTTGCTTTTGAGAGTATGAAGAAACTGCAGCCCATTTAACCCGCTCTGGTGGTCAGACTGAAGGGTAACAAGACACTATAATAGTCTGCTTCTGCACTGCTGCCTGTCACTCTCATCTGATTTAATTTGTCCACAGATGCAGGCTCATAGTGCCCTTATACTTCAACTGTATCAGGTTCAGTTCTTTCAAAGCATTGTGTTCAAATTGCTTCCCACTCTGTCTGGCTGTAGACCTACTCTGGTTTCAGTTGATCTGGTTAATCACACAGTCTTCTCAGAGCAAGGTCAACACTGTGATTTTAACATCCTATAGATTACCGCAAGCAACCGCTGGACTGGATTTCATAATTAACAGCCCAGATTGAAGTGAGTTATGTTACCTTGCAGCTTATTAAAGAGAGTTATGCTCATGACCTTTTTTTGCTTACTTTTCTAGACAACGTGTGCTTGATGGATGATAAAGCAATGAAAGGAGGAACCACCCAATTACTCTAATATGGTAAAATTAAAAGAACGACCACCACTTCTTTTGTGTTCCACTGAAGAAAGAAGGAAAGTCATACGGGATTGGAGCGAAATGAGGGTGAGTACCTTATAGAAACTAAAACTACTACTAAAGGTTAAATTTCTTGTTTAATTTAACGGCGGTTACATTTCTTAAAGGAATAGTTCACTTTTACAAAAAACTTTGCTGATAATTTTCTCACCCCCATGTCATCCAAGATATCCTTGTCATTCTTTCTTCAGTCAAATTCAGAAATTAAGGTTTTTAATGAAAACATTCCAGGATTTTTTCTCCATATAATGGACTTCAATGGGAACCAAACGGTTCAAGGTCCAAAAGAAACTTGCAAACTGCAAACTGTTCACAGGGCTTTAAATGATTTCAGACGATGAATAAGGGTCTTATGAAGCAAAACGATCGCTCATTTAAAAAAATAAATAACAAAGTTTAAGTTTTATAAGCACAAACGCTCGCCTTGCTCTGTTCTGTGATGTGCGTTCGTGTTCGAACTCGTTCATCAAAATGAACGAATCTTTTACCGTGTCAACTCTTTCATTTCGTTCGTTGAATTTGAACAAAGATTTGTTCATTTTGATAAACGAGTTTGAACAGGAATGTTTTCATCAAAAACCTTAATTTCTTTTCAACTGAAGAAAGAATGGCATGAATATCTTGGATGACATGGGGTGAGTAAATTATCAGCAAAAGTTTTTTTTAAAAGTGAACTATTCCTTTAAGTTTGATTTGTCTCTCAGTTCATAAAAATTAACACTGAATTCAATTCCTCTACCTAAAAATATAGTCCTAGCTCAAAAATTAAAATTCTGTCATCATTTACTCTTTAGTTGTTACAAATCTGTATACAAACCTTTGTTCAGCTGAACACACAGGAAGATATTTTGAAGAATGTTGGTAACCAAACAGATATCAGGCTCCATTGACTACCGTAGAGCAAAATAAAATAAGGAATAATAATAGGAATAAAATAGGAATAATAATAGGAATAAAAATTTTAATAAGGAATAAATTACTGAATGCCACTTTAAATGGATAGCCCACCCAAAATATGACTACTCTGTGAAAAAAGATGACATAATGTAATGTAATGTTTGGGATCAATGGGAACCAAAACTGTTTGGTTACCAACATATCTTCTTTTACACAGAAGAAAAAGAGTTTGGAATAACATGGGGTGAGTAAATATGATTTGAAAATTTGACTTTTCTTTAATACACATGTTTGAACAAAAATGAATTGGAATTACTCTGTCGTAATCAACGTCAAGCCACAGATGCTGTTCGTAGACATTAAGTGGAAAATAATGGATGATAATGTCTTATGACACTCATTAAGATACAATGATGGTTGTTATGAATAAGTGATTAATACGGTCCCTTTAGGTTTCAGAGCAAATGCAAGAATGCATGCTGTTTGCACCCTTCCTAGTCTCAGGCTGTTTCGAGTTGCTCTTGGCCTTGGGCTATGGCAAAGCCTGTGGATTGTGCATAATCATTTTCTTGTGTACCACAGGCCAGCTGTGTTCTGGAGGTTCAGGCTAGATGTGATTTATACAATGTGACTGTTCTCCTGTATGCTGTGTGCTGGCAGATAGCTCATCATTTGTCTCTTCTGACCGTGGTCACTGGACTCAGGTGAGAGCAAACATGACCTCATTGATCTTGTTTACCAGGCCGAACCAAGCATACACTTCAAAAGGGGGCAAAAAACAACACGCGGCTTTTAATTTGTTACTGTCTATGTAAATGCGCACTAAACGTGTTGTTGACCATTGTGCATCTAGAGCTGTTTTTAAAAATGCTATTTGTGCCAATTTTTTTTTTCAATTTTTTTATTTTAAGAGGAAGCTGAATTTTTTATAGATGTAAAGAATTGAAATATTGAAATGTTATGCATATGTTATTTTATTTTATTTGCCCTGAAGCATTCATTCATCCAGGCCAGCACTCTGAAAGGGATACTCCACTTTTTTTGGAGATAACTCCCCTGAGTGAAGGCGCTGTGTCATATCATTACGCCTGCTGCACTCATGGTACAGCACTAAAGTTTCTTGATTATTACGCAGGAATGAGAGTATAGTTCCTAGCCATATCAGCCTAGAAAATCGCAACTTTACATTTCCCATCAGTCTTATTACAGAAGAGTCTGAAGAGTGCAGATTTTTTTTTTTTTTTTTTTTTTGAGAAATGCTAATGGTAATGTCCACTTCAATGATGTACGCTAAGCTATGCTAAAAGTGGTACCACCAGAACCGGAGATCAGCTGAATGGATTCAAAAACGGTAAAACGCAACAGTTTAACTTTGGGGGAGTTGTAAAATGAGCCTATAACCAAAAAAAGTGGAGTATCCCTTTAAAGTTTATAAGTATATACATTGAGTGAAGCCTGCTCCTCACTTATGTATTGAAATGTTGCCATGATCATGGGATAGGGAAAGGAAAAAAATATATCTTGCACATTTATGGATAGTAAATTCCACATAAATTAAAATGGTCGTAACATTTTTTTTCAATTCATAAATTATGAAAATTGCAGCATTTGATATAAGTGTCAAAACTTCTAAACTTGCAATAGGTATTACAATACTTAGGGAATCATTGATGACAGGCTGTTGAATTACTGAAAAATAAGAGTCTGTTTTTTATATCAGTAAGTTATTGTTTATTTAACTTGAATTTGTTTGATATTGTCATTTAAAGTCAAATGTTCAACTTTTGACTCTGTGTAGCTAATCCATGTCAGTTTCAAAACAGTGGACCAATCAGAAGAAGGGGTGGGGCAACTGTTACAAGCACGTGTGCTGTTCATCCGTTGAAAATGTTCAAATGCAAGAACACATTCTGTGTGAATTTTTGTCATGTTTTCCATTTATAATAGCAAAACTGTGCAAGATATTATATCCTCCTAATATTTGTTGTCCATTTGTCCTCTGTCCTACTCTGCATTACTCCTTGCGTCTTATTGCAGACTGAACCACAGATATATGCGACCTATCTCTATCTTTTCCTGCAGTGCAGCAATTATGTAACCGTTCAGAGGTTGTCCCACGCAGGCACACAGAGATGCTGTCACGTCTCCAAGTGATCACTGTCTAGTAACAGTACACTATGTAGAGAACATCCTCTGCACTTTCATTCCCTGCAGAGTTGTCTTGTGCTGTTGCCTGCTAAATTTACCGTGCTTGCCGTGATAGGGCAGCTCGCCATATTTACTGAAGTGAGTCTCCTCACTGCTCAGCTGTTCTGAAGAAGACCCCCATCCTCTGTTCCTTCAGTCTCAAAGCCCTATGTCCCACATGCCTCTTAATTATGCACAAAAACCCAACGGTGCGAACAATAGAATATAACATGCACATCAAGAGGTATAACACACCGTAGCCATGAAGAGACAAACTCGCCAGGGCCCAATTCAATGATCTATTTAAACACAACGAGCCCGAGCACAGCCCGATCTGAGCCATCTGCTGCTCCGCCACTTGTGCATTCTTCTGGCTCACTTCTTAAGCCCAGACATTTATTCTCTTCTAGTTGATTTTAACATAACCTTTATTTAACCAGAGTTCCTAATTACTTTCTCATTTTTTTTAATTTACTGACTGAGGACTACAAGTGACAATGACACATGGTTGCATCATTTTAAAGGTATTTATTAGAAAAAATGACTGCAAAATGTGAAAATCTGCAAATAGTTGCTACTGCTGACTGTGAATGGCTAGACTTGTCAGTGAAGCTTATTTTTGGACCTATTGCATCAAATTATATCTTGGTTGGTTTCTCTCATAATGTGTATTGTTGACTTGTCTTGTATCAACTGATGGTTAAACGTTCTGTTACGAATTAATTTACTCAAATATATACACAGTAAATAATAATAGTAATTTTGAAATTAACAACATTTTGTCTTCAACTGCATTTATTTGTTATTAAAATATTAATATTTTATTTAAAATAATTATTATTAGGCCTTTATTTGTATGAGTATATTTATATTTTACAATTTATATTTAGTTTTACCACAATGTAGACATGATTTACACTTTTTTCTAAATTGCAGTGGGTGTCCATTTCATTCATTGACATGACACAAATATATATTAAATGCAAATGAATTTGGAATTAGAATTATGGGTAACAATTTATTTTTATGATCCACTTTAGACATTCTGGTAACACTTCCCTTAAAGGGGTGTGCATAAGACTGACATGACACTTTCATAACCATGACATGACACATGTCATGAATATGAAGGAGGGTTTATGCATGTAAATGACAACTGTCATTAAGTGTCATTCGCTCAATTCTGACATTTTCAATGCAAATACGACATTGTTTGAGATGTCTTTGTAATGACAACTTGACATAAACCAATACATCATAACCTATCAGTGTCTTGGTAATGACAACTTGACATTACTAAGACAACATAAATTGTCATAAATATGTCATAATCGTGACATATCAGATTAATTATCAAACTTAAGAAAAACCACTTTATGGGTTAACATTATTTTAAACTGTCATTTGGTTGATTTTGACATTGGCTGTCATGAGGCTATTATAACTCTGTCACTAATATTTTTCTTGACCTCGACTACAGTGTTACAAATTGAATTTGTTATTAAAATGTTATGACAGCCAATGTCAAAACCAGCTACCTGACAGTTTAATGTGTTGTTAACCTATAAATCTAAATGGTTTTTAAGTTTGATAATTAATCTGCTATGACATATTTATGACAGGTTGTGTTGCCTTAGTAATGTTGTCATGACAAAGACATCTCAAACAATGTCATATTTGCTTTAAAAATGTCAGAATTGAGCGAATGACACTTAATGACAGGTGTTATGCATAAAACCTTGTGTCATGTCATGATTATGAAGGTGTCATGTCAGTCTTATGCACACCCCTTAAAGTAAAGTGTTACCCTTTAGGTAGATGTTCCCCAAGAGATATTCTCCTGACTATAAGTAACTCTTCAACTACATGAACTACCATGAATTATCAACCTCACAATTTAAGTGTATTTTTAGAAGGGATGGGCAACGATTAATCGCGATTAATCGCATCCAAAGTAAAAGTTTGTGTTTACGTAATATATGTGTGTGTGGTGTGTATAATTATTTTGTATATATAAATACACACACCTGCATGTATATACAGTATTTAAGAAATATTTGCATGTATATACTTTATATATATTTATAAATAATTAATATTATGTACAAATATAAATATTTGATATATTAAGAACACATTTTTCTTAAATATATACATGCATGTGTTAGTATTTGTATATACAAAATAATTATACACACCACACACACATATATCATGTAAACACAAACTTTTATTTTGAATGCGATTAATTGTGATTAATCGTTGCCCATCCCTAATTTTTAGATCTAGTGAAATGACCTTGGAGTCCGGGACACCCTAAACAGAATGAACCTTTTGTTATAGTTATGTTTGTTATAATGAAAGCAATGTAGTTTAGCTATGGCTTCCTATTAGTGCTCTGCCTTGTCATGTGTCTAACAGCACCATCTGTATGGGTAACATTTTGGGAAAGTCCCATTCCTCTGTTATTATATCATGACATAATTTTGCTTTTGATCATGAAAGCCTACAGCAATCTCTTCACCATCAGACACTTCTCTTGTAGTCTGTAAATGATACAGTGGTGTAGCCTATTCATCACAACCTCAAACGTAATAAACGAGACAAGGTAACCATGAAGAGACCAGACAGTGCATGCCTGACACGCTACACTGAGAACACATTTTACAAGCATCAAGTTATTTGTTTATAAACGAAAGTCTATAGAGCTATACTTTTGCTGCCAAAAAGTAATTACTTCCAATAGAAATCAGTGTGATCGGGAGGTGCACGTTAGGATGATAAAGTTCCCAATGTTGGTCACTTGAATTCAGCGCTGACCAACAGAAAGCTGTTAGATTTGATAGTGACTTATGTGTGAGCAGTGCTTTATAACCAACCAAACCATACATTTCAAACCAAGCAGGTTTTTTTTTTTTTTTTTTTTTTGGTCAGCCTAGCAAATTCACATGAACAATTCGAAACCGTTGCGAAATCTGTGTGGGGAAAAAAAAAAACCCTTATCACATAGAATCCCTTTGAATCAACTGGATTTCAACCACAGAGTAGTCAGACAAATTGAATTGTCTGAAACCCAAAGTAAACTTGCACAGACAGCACTGCTCAGTTCCAGACACATTTCTCTAGCGGAGAGTGCGTAGGAAGTCATGCTTTTCAATCTATAGAGTTATTGCACACTTCATTTAACCTGACTTTTGAAACGGCATAGATGCTCAACGAACTTCCAATCAGACTTAATTGTCTCACCCACTCACATACAGTCACGCTTGGTGCTCAGTGAGGTACTTAAGTGCATTGTCGACTCACAACATTTACATTCAAATAAATTAACATGAAAGTAAATACATCTGACAACAGACATGCTATGTTAACAGACTGGTGCTTAGGCCTCTGCAAGACGAACAGCAGTGAAGCGTATTCCTCGGTTAAATAAGAGACACTCAATATTTTTCAACATTGATGCAAGATATTTTCTGTAAATGTGCGAGACCTCAGATTCATTAGCCAAGCTAGGTAAATAAGTAGAAAACTATGTAATATATGAAGAAGGGATAGGATGCTGTACCTGTTTGTTGATCTATTGTTTTATGACACACATCCATGCATTAGAAATACATTAGATTTATTATCAATCTCTGTAAAAAGCAGATAAAAGCTGTCAAGCTAGTAGTATGCTCAATTAAACACTCCCATGCCACACAAAAAAGGCTCAAGTGCTGATAAATGAATGTGAACGATAGCCATAAGTGTGCACCTTTCATCTGTAGATGTGGTTCAACATGCTATTTTTCATAGTTATTTATAACCCTCTCCTCTGTCCCCAGTCTAATCAGGAACAAATCATGGTCTTTTCATTTAGCGTGTTTACAGGGTCATCTCTAACATTCAGTAAAAGTGCTTCATTTTGATAACTTTGCCTTCTGTTTCGTTGTTCCTAAATGATGATCAAAAATAACCCGCTTGTTATGGTTCATTCCATCCCAGGAAATTGCTGGAGCCTTTTTCACAGTTTGTTGAAGATGTGTGCAAATAATGGACATGCGTGACAGAGGTATGAAATAGCTGTTTTTTGGGTTGTTCTTGTCTTCTCGTCCAAATTAGTCTGCATCATTGAGTGTGAATAAAAGCCTCCACGGAAATTAGTTTTATATCAAAGCAGTTAGTGATATCGCACGACTTGTGTTAATAAAATGAATGAATGACAATAGGACACAGTTAAAGCTTGACAGGCTGCCTGCATTAAATAACAAGAACACTAGGTTTTGCTGAGAAATGTTTTGACTTATGTACAATTCAAGTGCTTTTTGTTGCAACATATTCTTGTTGCCAGTTTGATAGAATTGAAAGTGGAAAATGTGGTTTGAACGTTGGATTTTAGTCATGTATTGATGCACTTAAGATTACATAACAACAACAACAAAAAATTCAAAAACATGCACTTTCTCACCACCTCTCAATCAACGGGGAGAAAATAGCAATGTTGTTGTGCATTTTAAAAAATGAACTTGCTGTTTTCCATCCTACGCAGGACCTATGAAACAACAGTCAGGATTCAAATGTCATTCCTTAGAGGACTAATGCTATAGGGCAAAGGAGACACTAATCAGTCTGTTTCATACTGCATATTAAGCATGTTTGTAATGGCTTATGTGCATATTGGAACTGCTTTTAGTGTGTGTGTGCGTGTGTGTTTGGAAACAGAGATGGAATAATGTGGGAGTAGAACCAGGTGAGAGAGACATCTCTCCCGTCTCGGCGCTGGCTCCTCCAACCCTCGGGGTTGACGTTTTTCACTTTTCTGCCTGAGGGTAAGGGCTCAAGAAGGCTGTGGTTGTGGTGTCAATCGGGAGTTTTGGCTGAGGTTAGCATTGTTCCCCCCTCAGGTCTCATAAATCAGCGCCTCTCCTGGGCCGCGGGGCGCCTCCATCTTTCCCTGGATCAGCTCTCATCCATTTGCACTGTCACTCTTTAAATTACCCTTTCTCTCAAAGCCACCCTAAGGTCTAAAGATAATTTCCAAGAGAATGAAATCTGTGTTGGCAGATTTTGTGCAAAAATTGTTCACGTGTTTTCTATCAGCAGTTTTTTAAGATAACGAGATGTTCTCTGAACTTGAAAAAAGGATGAAATGGGTGATATTTGCTTGTTACTATTTAGGTGATAATTCAATAACAGTTGCGTGAGTTATTGTGGAGTATTGTGACTTTATTTGCAAAAACTTGCATCATCGTCATTAGCCACGTGCAATCTAGTTTAGCCAAGTGCTAAAAACACTCAGCACTCCACCTCACTAAACTGTAAAAAATATGGACAAAGCGTCTGTGACGTCACCCATAAGCCCGGAACACACCAAGCCGACGGTCGGCCGTCTGGCAGATTTTGTGCGTCGGCCAACTAAGTTTCCTCGGTGTGATACGCACGGTTCTGAATAGTCCTCGTCGGCTTTGTTTCGCGCGATTCGACGTGTTGAAAGAGAGAACTCTGATTGGCTGTTCAGCTTAGTGAAAGAGTCAGTGCACGAGAATAAACGCAAAACAGCAAGCAAAGAAGTCAAAACGGTAAAAATGGAAGGCTGTTCTTATGTTACGTCTTCTTACCTGAGTGTTCCTTGGCGAATATTTCAATATAAACATGAGCGGAGTGGAATAAAGAAAGTGTTCAGCAGGACTGATATTCAAAACGGTAAGCACACGCTGCTTTGTTTACGTTATGTGTACAGTATCTGCAGCCGGCAGCGTCAGTTTTCCTTTTTGAATGACGAATGTAGACTAATATATATGCAGAAATAGACAGTTGGCTCATTAAAGGTGCCATCTGGAACTAAAAATCAAAAAATATTCCATATTCCATAACAGATGGGGGCAGTATACCTACAGAAAATGTGTTGTGCTGCTGCCGCACGCACTCACGTCTTCAAACAACACAAACGAGCGCTGTTTTGCTCTCTTTCTCCACATATTATTCAAATAATTTGACACGATAGTAAAAGGTCGGAAGACCGCAGTTTCACGTGGAGCATTTGGAGATTTTTAGAGATCAGACACTAAATGAACAACATCTCAACACTAAATGATGAAGACCGACTCATAGACGCCTGTCTCAAAAACAAGCTGTTGCATTTCGACGATATGGGAAAATAAAAGCCTGCGGGCTATTATTTTAAGTTTACGGCATTCGTTTTGTTCATATTACACTTTTATTGTTAGTTTGAATTAATTTGACAGACAGCATTCGCTGATGTTGATCAACCTAGCGAAATTCAGAGCTGCCAGCTCTCACGAATTCACCGTGAGACACATGCAATTAACACTTAGCAAGCAGGTTAGTTAAGCTCTTAGATTCTGTCAATTTTATTATGCAATTCAAACAATAAATACCGTTTTGGCGCTTGTACATGTTACACCACAGATCCCTAGCGCACGTGAACCGATCATCTCTACTAGCTAATGGAAAAAGAACCCGAACACTGTTGAAAGATACCGTATGCTACAACTTACCAAAATGTATTCCTCATGCATAATGTCAACCAATCATTTTTTGAACTCTTCCCTGAACTGAAATGTAGTAATGGGCTGTATTTCCACACGACTGACATCAGGTTAAAGTACACACACAAGCCGGCGCGAGCGCGACTCACTCGTGTACTGCAGTTTGGCTGGTGGTAATGTTGTCCGGCCGCATACCGCCACCCATGGCCGGAACTGGTATTACGACACCTGCCGGGCCGGGGCTAGTCATTTAGCATGCTAATTTAGGTTTATATCTCGGCAGCACTATAACTTGTCAGTTTTTTAATTACATCATTGCACTTATTTCTTCTCATTCTTTTGATGCGTGTAGCTCATTTTTTGGATATTTTTACCTCAATTATTACATATGGCACCTTTAAACGCAGACGCAGAATGCACTTTCTAGCTGACAGTCGGCTGCAGTTCTCTCGGTGTGTTCAAGTGCAGTTTTTTACCTCGACGAGAGGCGACAACACAGTTGGCTTTCATCAGCGCTAGTTCGTTGGCGTCGGCTTGGTGTGTTCCGGGCCATAGACTCTCTGAAGAACGGGTTTGAAGCCGTTTTATGGGGGGTATGGGTGGCGCCATCTTGGAAAATCTTGGGAAATCCTAGCCTCACCCATCGTCTGGCAAATCCATATATGGGTAAAAGGGCGGATTTTGTGTAAGACTGAGTCGGCCAGTGTACCCACCTCTTGCTTCTAGGTAAAATAAGCTAACGTTAGCAGCTAACTGAAAAGCCGCGAAATTTAAAAATATATTTGTTATTGTGTCACGAAATGTAGTTTTAATAGTTTTTCAGTCGACAATGTAGTTGTTTAAAGCTCAAATCTGTGGTTTATTCATACAGACGCCTATTTAAAAATTGTCCACGGGTTCGCCGGGCGCTCATGTAACGCTCACTATGCTCTGGATAGCAGCACTGTTTTAGTATCATTCGTTAGATACTATTATAGTTTTTATAAATGTTTTGAAGTATTTATTATTGTTAGATTTTCTGTTTTCATTTTAAATAATGTTTTAGTAATTTTGTCAGTTTTTGTTTTTTTTAAATATGCCTGCGTATAGTTTTTATTAATTTTTATTACATCAAGTAAAACTAAATGAAGAGCGGAAGTTTAGGTTAGGTTTAGGTTTTTAAATATTTTGTTCACATTTTATTTTATTTATCGTTGTTTTCAGTGCAATCATCCCCCTTTATATGTAAAGTGGTCACTACCAGTGGGAAAGTTACTTTTAAAAGTAATGCATTACAATATTGTGTTACTCCCTAAAAAGTAAAATAATTGCTTTGTTATTTTTATGGGAATTAATCTGCTACATTACTTTTGCGTTACTTCTTACTTTGGTTGGGTTTGCTTGTTTTTGGCAAATGTATAAATGTTTATCAAGTGAACATACAAACTATAAAAACTTATTTCAAATTTTTATCAAATATTAATATTTAGTTTTATTTTATTTCAATGACCAATATCATTTTTTAATAGTTTTAGTTATCAATAATAACACTGTGATTCTCTGACTCTGCTTCCTGATGGTTGTTAGGGAAAGAGAATCCTGATTATGCGTCAGTCTCTCTGGTGAACTTCTGGGACAGTTTGACATCCCTCATCCCCCTTGTGCCACAAGCTGTGGCTGTTGTAATTGAATTCATTAATAGATTAAGAGGCCCGGAGGAGAAACGCCCCCTGAGGCGATTGCCCCTTTTGGACACCAAATCCTGGTCGGTGTAAACCCTCAGATCCAGACCCCACACTCTAATCATACACCCTCATGAACACACCCTGTCTGTTTTGATCACTTCTGATCAGTCTGGCTCCATGGCAACTCCATATGGGGCCTCTCAGATGTCTCCTGAGACGAGGGGTTTCTGACCTCGGGTGATCTTTGACCTTCAGCCCTGTGTTGACATGCATTTAACAATAAAGGTCATATTGAGTGTTTTTATGAAGTGCAGGTGGAGAGGCAAGCATTGCACGGACCAGAGAGGCCAGAGAGGGTGGGATGCAACAGATGGACACACACCACAGGGATTCTGCTGGACAACAGACACGGGGTTCTGCGGCCTGAATACTCCTCATAGAAACAGGTTTCATGCTTTTCATTTTGCTATGCTTATTATTTCTATTTCATTTATTTTCTTATATATTTCATAAAAATATTTCATTATTTCAATATATAATTTGATGATTATAATATATACTGTGCATATAGTATATAGAAACTATGCACTATAGTTCAAAAGTTTGGAGTCAGTACATGTTGTTCTTCTTTTTTAATCAATTCTTAATAAATTAATTAATATTAGCAAGGATGCATTATATGTATCAAAAGTCACAGTAAAGTCTTTAACATTGTTACAAAAGAGTTCTGTTTCACATAAATGCTGTTCTTTTGAATGCCACATTGATAATAATTGGATATGTTTCTTGAGCAGCAAATCTGCATATTAGAATGATTTTTTTGAAGGATCATGTGACACTGAAGACTGGAGGAATGATGCTGAAAATTCAGCTTTGCCATCACAGGAATTAATTACATTTTAAAATATATTCAAATAATTTAAATTGTAATAAAATTTCACATTATTATTGTTGTTACTGTATTGTATTTTTGATCAAATAACTGCAGCTTTAGTCAGCAGGAAAGACTTAAAAAGTCTGTAACACTTTACAAAATGACCCCATTAGTTAACGTATATGACGTTAGTAACGTTTGTACCTATATATATATATTGGACAAGGTTATCACTAATTAGCAGGTCAAAGGAAAATTATGTGGACATAAAATTCTGTGGACATAAATGCTCTCTGATGTTGCCTTGGACACATTAGGTACTGCACATATTTATCTAATATGAGAAAAAAGAAAAGAAAAGAAACACTAAAATCCAACTGAAATCCATTTGGTTTCAGAGTCACAGAGGGCAGCTCTTACTGCATAACCAATCCCACTGGTGTGAATTACAGGGGAGTGAAGGAAAATTAAAATGCCCTAAACACTAAGGTTTCTCAAAGTGTTACTCTGTACGCTTATTTTCAGCATTCACTACATGATGTCTTTTACATGACTTGTACCAGAGTTTTAAGGCTAATTTCATTGGCTTCCACATGAAAACACAGCAGATTGTTATAGCAAGAAAGCAGAAAGTGTAGCTTGCACAGTAAGCGGTGAAAATCTGAGCTTAAAACAGAAACAGAAAAGGTCCTGCGGATGGCTTTTGATGCATTGTAGAGAGAAGAAAGGGATCCCTTGAACGTGTGTTCATGAAACTACTGCAGGATTCTTTTGAGTTGAACTGAGAAATATACAAAGAAAAGATATGTTGAATCTTCTTAAGAAATTTCTTCTTGAAGTTTGACTGTTTTAAAATATTTTGTCCTGGTTTATGTTCTTAAATACATGAGGCAAAGTGGGAGCAGTCCTTGCAAGGATGTCTCATACATCTTGTGTATTGTCTAGTAATATTGGCGCTTTGAAAGGTCAGTGGCAAATGAGGTCAAAGTTGAAATTGTTTGAACTTCGGGTGTCGCGTTACAACGCTTGAGCAACGCCAGGCGCATAAGGATGTCTGTGATATTGAGAAGGCTATTCTTTAGCATATCCATTATCTCAGTGGCAGTTGCTCAGCTGCCCTCCAAAACATCCTCTATAATGAAATATACTTGAATGATATGATGCTTACAAACATTGTATACAGTCAGAATACATGACCTTTGAGTTTTTTTGTTTTTTTTTTGGTACTTTTTTGGGGGGGTTTTCAGTACTAGCAGGGGCTAAATTTGCTATGCTAACAAGCTAAATTCAATGGACAATGATATTAAATCATGTGAAAGGCTTCACTCATTTTTGCACAAAAAACAAAACAAAAAAAAACATTTGGTGTAGTAAACATTTAAATAGTATTTTCTTGTAAATTGTACTCGAAATCTGTTTTATTTACAATATATTTTTTTTTTTACAGTTAATCAATGCATTAAAAATATTTTTTATATATTATGCATATACTTTAAATGCATTAGGCTACACCAAATTAGCAAATTGCCCATAGAAAGACAGTAATGTCTTTTTAATTTAGGCCGAGAAAAAAATGAAAACATGGCCATGTTGCTGGTGGCAGGTCTACTTATCCAAGCACGTCACACATAATTACAGTGACACTTTATGATAATCATAACTAGGCCATATAATCCGGTGCTCATTATGTATGTTAGTTGACATGCTGTTCATATGCAATCCTCTCCACAATTTCCACCCTACATATACTGTAACATTCATATTTTTACACAACCATCTGACTTATGCTGCGTATGTGCTATTATTAACCATATCATTCAGCACACAGCAGTCCCTTTTAGGAATAAATGCATGTATCACACAATAAAAAATGTACATGCAGTGAAGCAGAAAAAGTGCCTCAGTGGTTGACATTCTAATTCATAAATGATAGGAGACGTTTCAGTGTTGCCAAAATGTAACTAATAGTATACAGTTCTTGACGCACAAGGCACCATATATAGATTTGTTTTCGAAACCTACATCACGGTGTCATTTAGAGAGGAGAGCAAGGTTACTTGCACCCCTAATGGCTCTTTAATTATTGAGACACCAACCAATTATCTTAGCAGGAAAATGCATGGATCGCCTTTGAGAACTTTCATTTACAATGAGCGAACAGATGTTACAAAGTATGCCCAAAGCATTTGTAAGCTTTGTGTGCCAATTAATATAACTGTTAGTTAATTTTATCATTTTTTATATAATAAATATGAATATATTATATTTATATAACACATGAATGTACGCATTATGTCTTTGTTCAGTGAGTATTTTCACTCAAAACAACATTTCAAGTTCAAATGCACTCCGTTTCTATCTAATAATGTGTTGTAGCAATTTTGCTTGTTTATTACTTTTAAAGCAAGAACCATGTGTGCATTTATTTTTTGACTTATATTTTTCCTAACAAGTATATGTTTTGCATATAGAATTATCACAAAAGGGTTTGCTTTTTTGGTGGTGGGGGAGGGATGATGTCAAATCTTGCTATTTCATGTGATATCCTCCAGATCTCCCAACATCCAAAATCCCAAATTGACCCCTAATTAAGTCCCTTATATACGGCAGCTCATTATTTGAAGAGTCTTTTTGTGTTTTCCACCTGTCATGTGGCTGCTTGAATTTTTAATTAATTAAGGACCACAAAACCTGTTGTTTAGGAAATCAAGATTGCAGGTTTAATGACAATTTCAAGCTAAAGCACTGACAGAAATGGCATGTTTGCTCTCCAGGGTGCATAAATTCTTTGCATTGGTGTTAGGATTTAGCATTTTTAACTCATGGACAGTGTTGTGCAAGTTACTTCCAAACTGTAATACATTAGGTATTACTTGTTACTGTTATTTAAAAGTAATTCATTACCTTACAATATTACTGTCCCAGAATTGTAATGCGTTACATTACTCATGTATTACTTTTGAGTTACTTTCACCAAAATAACTAAGTAGAACTTAACTTTTGGGCTGTAACGATATGCAATATGAAACCGAAATCGCGATTCGCCACACGACTGAGATCAACGAACCTACAGAATCGCGACACACCTCTTCCAACTCCAGCGTTATTCTCCTTACCGTCCAGATCCAATGCTGCCTTATCTTTAAATTAGGCTATTAGTATTATTTGAAGTTAACATTATAAAATACGTAGACCTACACCACAAAACTAGTTGAGGATAAATTATTTAAAAATGGGGAAGTCCAGCATTATGGACATTACATTTGCAGTCAAAACTTGAAATAAAAATTCTCAGAAAATACATGTATTGAAACATACGGTATATAGGCTACTTCCTTAAAGGACTCCAGACATTAGACAAATATCAGTCTATGTTTTATTTTTAATATTAGGGAAAAGACACACATTTATGCGTGACAAAAAAATAGGAGGCAAAAACGATTTTTTGTAATTCTGTTAATTACACTGCGCAAATTGGATGAGGAAGGGTTGGCTCTCCAGTCTCCATAGAACTTAAAATATTAATTTTATTTTAGTTTTCGTGTTCGCATTTATGAGGAAAAAACAATGTTACAGACGCGACCGCTCTGAACTGGCACTAAAAGACTGCTTTAAAACTTTCACATAGTCTGTTGCCTTTAAGAAGTAAAAGCAGACAATACACTGTAATACAACTGTAATACAAGCCTCACTGAACATGTAACGAGTAAAATATTACTGAAAATTGATTAGTAATGCCTTACACTACTGCGTTACAGCAAAAAGTAATATGTTACTGTAATGTATTACTTTTGTAATGCGTTACTCCCAACACTGCTCATGGATGAGGGTTTTCTTTTCTTTACTCAAGGTTTCAATTTTCCTCACTACAGACATGATTATATTTTGTTATTTAAGAGTATGGTGTGATGTACCAGCTGTCAGCCTTGTTCTCTGCCACCATCTGCTGTGATCTTAGTTTACAACATATGCAGATAAAGAAGGATTGAAATTTTGGGAGTGAAGAGCTCACTCACTTAACGCCTTATTCACACTGACAGTGATTTTATTGCTGGAGGTGGTCAGATCGCTGTGCTGTTTGTCGCTAGATGGCAAATAATATCTCTCCTTACTCAATCAGAAATGTGGTGCATGATCAGGATGTCTTGTTGTAGCTAATCGAAAGGGCTTTTTTGACCACTTAGCTATGCTAAGCTAGGCTATGCTGCTGAAGGCTAACTAAAAACATAAAGAAAAGGAAATGTTGAATTTGTATTTAGTATATATAACATGTATCAATAATATTACAATATTACATGTGGTATGTATAACTTAAAAAAATGTCACCAATTCTCACTGAAAGTTAATGCTTTGTGGATGCTGTACATCACTTTATGTGTAAACACCGCTTAAATGGATAGTCAATCAAAAAATAAAAATCAGTCATCCCTCTCATGTTGTTTCCGAACCAGTGTGACTTTTTGTCGCCTGGAAAATACAAAAGAAGATGCTTATAAAAATGTTTCAACTGTTTTTGTTTTTACAATGAAAGTCAATGGGGTCCAAACCACTCTGGACTCCACTGACTTTCATGGTATAGACTAAAGAATTGTAAAAAATATAATCTTTTGTTTTCCCCAGAAGCAGACAAAAGGATACGGGTTTGGAACAACATGACAGTGAATAAATTATGGAAATTAAATTAAATATTTGGTTGATCTATCCCTTTAAGTCTGTGAGAGGCACGAGTGCTCCAATACACTTTAAGCTTGTATTATTATGCATAATTAGTGTTAAATATGAATATCCGGGGTCACAAAGGTCTTTTTTGTATTCAGCAGTCACTTTCCTGCCAAATGATATGGCTCATTATTAGCTGAGTTGACTCATGGGGAACACATGGAATCGGACTCACTGACATTGCTAATTGCGCTGAATGGCATCCAGACTAACGGCCGTTTCACACCGCAAGCGTGAGAGACGTGTGAGCAGCGTGTATTTTATTTATTTTTTTGCCGTGCATGTTAATCAAAGTTACAAAATCAGGGTTGTTTCAGATTTCATTTCAGGTCATTAGGTTTATTCTACAATATTAAATACATCAGTAACAACAAAATACCCCCTCGTGATTTTTTTAAGGCTATTTGCTTGTCTTGAAAATGTTGGTTATAATAAGTAGCTAAATGGGACTAGAAAGGTTTCAGGGATATCAAACACCATCACACTGAAAACGAAAACTCACCTAGTTCGCCTTTACAGCCACACTGTTTATAATCTCACTCTTGCGAACTTCTGACTCAATTTTTTAGGGAAAATGTTTTTAAATACACTGAATGATTTGTCGGTAGTGATTTGGTCATGTGACTGGTTATAGCCTACATTTAGAGTTTTTCGTCTTCGCCTCAGAATTCGTTGTTTAGTTTTGAAGATTGTGTGTAAGAATCATGAACTTTTGTTGGTCACAGAGCTTATTTTCTGCAAAAAAGCCAAAACCCTTTTAGGTTTTTAGGAAACCAGGGTGAAACTAACTGCTGGGTTGACCTACAAAAATACAAAAAAAAGGGAGACCATCAGTTTACTGGCACAGGAAGTGGACCTCCTTCTGCTGTTTGTGGCTTTTGCAGTATAGCCTTGTTTCACAGACTTATAGATTAAGCCATGAGCCTTTGTTCAAGTAGGACATTTAAGTAGTTTTTATAAACGTGCCTTAGAAAAAAAACACATTACTGGTTCTGATTATTGAATCTTAAAATGATATTTTTTTGGTATAATTTTCTAAAAACAACATATTTTAATATATACAGTAGCCTATGTGCAAGTTGCTTTGAGTTAAAATAGCTCAAACATGTATTTTAGTCTGGAACTCTTTCAGATGATGTTTTCTGTGTTGAGGCTTAAATGATTTAGTATGTTTTGATGAATCAGCATAGTCTGCCGATTCTTACTCTCAAGGCTAGGTTATCATCATGTAAACAAAGTTGAAAACCTGTTGAATATCAAAAATTCTCTGCTTTCTTGTTTCACTGCCTTAGTGCTGCAGGTATATAAACAGAAAATGCTCTATTTTTACTCTGTTGTTGTTCAAGGGTGTCATTTTAGTTTGATTACCGTTGCAGGCAGCGAGGCATGGACGTGCAAAATTGTGAAGATCCTTCAGATGGACAATGGTATAACAGCATGGCATTATTGAATATAAGTGTGTGAGAGCATGTGTGTTTCAGTTTCCTGCTCGTATCCATCTGTATTTTCCTATTTATTTGCCAGATAATAATCCAGATCCTTCATCATTATTCCTTACAATAATGAAGACATCTGTCTGCTTTGTGTGGAGCAGAGTGGCGACAAACACGCTCACGTTTCACATGCATGCCTTCTGCTGCTGTTCCACTGCCAGGCAGCAATATGGAGCAGCATTTGGGCACTGAGCCCTGAAGACTTGAATCCTCCCGCCTCTCTAATGCCAGCAGTGCCCTCCAGTGCCTCCTCCTCACACGGGCTCCTTGTGCTCAGCCTGCAGGAAAGGTGAACCTCCTGAGCGGGCAAGATCACCACTTCCCTTAATGCTAAGTCTCCATTAGAGGTGTTAAACAGCAGATTTCCTCACTTGTGGCAGCGCATTGTTTATTCAGCTTGTGCCGTTTGTTTGTTTGTTTTCTTTAGACGTGGGATTTAGATGAAGTGCATGGGTTTAGAGAAAGGAAATCTGTCTCGTTTAACTTCCATGGACAAAACTGCGATCACAATTGACAGTTTCGTCTGCCATCAGACACAAATGGGCAGAAAAAACCCTACAAATAATTTAAAATGAGTATTTACTGATCGCCATGGGTCCTGCAAAGTGTAATGGGCCATTCACAAAGAACATGTTTTTTTAAATAAAAAATTCAAGACGTAGGGCACTGGAATGTAAAACGAATGCAAGGTTTAGAGGCATGGGCTTTAAAAGTGTATTTTAAGTTATATTTTTAGTTGAGTTTAAAAGATTTTAAAACTTCGTGTCATGAAATGCTTCAAATGATGAACGGTCAAACGTATTACCAACTGGCTCATGTTTATTGTTTAAATAGAAAAACAATGGAAATGCAGTGCAATTGAATGCAATAATGTGCTTTGTGCAGCCATTCACACAGCAAAAAAATGCAAAATTAGTGAGATGCAAGGCAAAAATTAACAAGTTATTCTTTTAACTTGCCGTGTTTTTAAAATGTCGCATCATACACAAGGTAACCAGGCTGCTGTTGCTTTGCCAATATATCAAAGTCACGTTTATCTTCAGTGTTTATACTAAAAATGAATATGCTTTATCTAATCAATAGAATTGTGGCAACAGATTACAAGCAATATTATTAATTAAATTTAACAAATTAGAATTGAGTAATAATCAATCAAATTATTCCTTAAAAGTTAACCATTTAAAATGAGTAAAGTTTACACCAAAAAAAACAAAAACAAAAATATCTCACTAACAGACAGACGTCAAAGATTAATTAAGAACTCTTTATTTTATATTGCCAACATTGAAGACGCCTGATGTTAACAAGCAGAATCATGGAAGGAGAAAACCGAAATTTTAAAACAAACCTCAAACAAACACTGATCACCATAATGGTGACTTAAATTTATGTTTTTTTGGTTGTTGTAGTAAGTTTTACTCATTTTAAATGGTTAACTTAAGGAATTAATTTGATTAATTATTACTGAATTCTACACTCTTAGAAGAAAAGGTTCTATATAGAACCTTAAAAGGTTCTATCAGCGCTACGTATTTGGAACCCCTAAAAGGTTCTATACACTCTAAAAAACGGTTCCTCTGGGTTCTATATAGAACCCTGGGGTTCCGTACTTGGCCAATAGACCCTTTTACCGAAAAAATGGTTCTATATGGAACCATTTTGGAGTTCCATTTGAAGCGGGGGATCATGGAACCATTTCTGGTTCTAAATAGAACCATTTCCAAGAGTGAACCAAGAGTGAATTTGTTCAATTTAATTAATAATTTTGCTTGAAATCTGTTGCCACTATTTTTTTGAGTAGATAAAGCATATTCCTATTTACAGTGTATAGCTTACCAAAAGCCTGAATAAAAGAAACTGATCAATCCCTTCTGACCGGTCAATCTTCTTCTTTTAGTCTTACTAATCAGTCATCTTTTCATTCATCAGTCTTGATGATCTAGAAAGTCCACACACTCTCAGAAAAAAAGGTACAAAAGCGGTCACATTTCAAAAGGTACACTTAAAAAGGGTGCATATTGGTACCTTCATGGTACATATTTGCACCATAAAGGTACCAATATGCACCCTTAAGGTACAAAAGTGTACCTTTTGAAAAGGTACCACCCCAGTGACAGCTTTTGTACCTTTTTTTCTGAGAGTGCACGATTGAGCCTGGGTTGCACTTGCAGACTGGATAATAAGGCATACTCTGAAGTCTGCATGATGGAAGAATCTCGGGAACAGAAAAAATACAAAAATGTGCGGCAAACCCCATTACAAGTCCTAGTCTCTCAACAAGAGACTATTCTCTGTCCTAACCCCTTGACATCGCAGCAGAATAAGAGGTGTGTTGAATTCTTGAGCATACGAATGAACTGAAACCCGTGGAGAGCAAATCTTAGTAAAGCTGCTAAGGTTATGTTGAAGCGGTGTGGGCAAGCTGTCAAGTAGCTACAGGGAGACTTGCCCATGCTGGGGTTGCCAGAGCTCTCCAGACTCCGCTAAACCCTCTTTCATCCTCTCTTGGTCTCTTTCTCTCTCTCCCTCTTCTTTGTCAAAATCTGCAAGGGCTGCTGCAGCACCACATGTGGCATTAACCATGATACGCCTGAGCTGAGATGTCCGCTGTTCCCCCCTCCGGCTCTGAGGATGAAGTGAGAAGAGTGTGCCAGGATTCCGCATAGGACAGATGACAGAGTGTGAGACGGAGCTTTCCCACTGCGAGACAGACAGTGCGTAGATGCTATGAAAAGTGGCGTCTCATTTCACAAGATGTGAAACCAAGTTCATAAATAAAGTAAAATAATTCCAGTGGACTAAATGGAAATTTTGATCTTGATGTAAAGCCTGAGAATTTTTGCTCTGCAGTTTTTCTCAGAAAGGTTTTGTTTTACAGATTTGCCTCCGCCTGCAAAATTCAGTTTCTTAATTATGTTTTCCAGTAAAAAAAAAAAAAACATCTAACCATCCAAAAACAAGATTGAATTAGGCTACTTAGAAAAGCAAAGAAAAATTGTATAATTGTATAATTGGTGCCTATAAAATGCCATTTATGTTTCTTTCTGTACATTCAAAATCTGTCTGTAGAGTTCAATGAAAAGTATATTTGCATTAAATACATTTATTAAAGCATTCATTTGCCTAAATAGAAATCTTTCATAACATTAAAAATGTCTTCACTTTCACTTATGATCAATTTAATGCATCCTTAAGTAATACAAGTATTTATTTCTCTCACTTTTTATCTACCCTAAATGTTTGAATGGTATCATGGTTTCCACAAAAATGTTAAGCAGCAAAAGTATCTAAAGTTTTCAACATTGATTATAATAATCATAAATATTTCTTGAGCAGGCAAATCAATAATGTAATAATGTTAAAAATGTAATAATATTTCATAATATTACTGTTTTACTGTGTGTTTTTGATTAAATGCAGCCTTGGCTTTCAAAAAAATAAAAAAAAATGTAAATGTTTCCAAACTTTTGAGGTATATATTTATACAGTATACTCTGTGTATTTGAATCACACTTGATTATTTATTCAGTACAAGATTACAACATATCCATAGGGTCTTCATACTACATCTCACAGGTCATTGCAACAATGCTGTTTATTAATACACATATTCATTTGTCATACTGTGAGATCATTGTGCGACTGAGTAACTGCACACATTGTCACAGGCTGGTTGAAGCAGCAGTTTCATTAATCAAACTAGAATAACCTTATACAGGCTACTGAGGAAACATCAACATAACAACCTAGCATGAAGCAACAACGACAGACAAGGAACAGACTTAAATTCACAGGGAACAGATCAGGGAAACAGGACACAGCTGGGGCAAATGAACTGATAATGACAGGTAAACAGGTGAATGAACTAAACCGTAACGAGGAGCGGGAAAATAGAAACAGGACTGAACCAAATACACAAAGAATGGGGGAAACACAGGACACACATGTAACACACATTAGCCTACTGATAGCACAGTTACTATCAACTGATGTTCTCTTCTGCAATTTTGGAGAATACTGATAAACATCTGCCTCATATACATGCACAGTCTCCATGTGCACCCTACTGTGATAAACTCCTGCTTTCTGTCTCCTGATGAGACCCCTGGCAAAATCAGCATAAGCAGCAACAGGCTACCAATTTTGATTAAGCTCATCCTTGTGCATTTCAATACAAAAACTGTTCTAGGTAATAGAAGGCACAAGAACAATTAAGCAGTTAGAAGTGGGAATCGAACAAAACAGAAGGACAAAAACACATTCATCAATAAGGATGACAGGACACCACTTGTCTAAGTCTCTGGTATCTGCATTTTTCTTATTGTGTTAAAGGGATTATTTTGGCAGTTTAGTGTGCGTCTTCCAATAACTAGATCTAGATAAAAAAAAAGAATAATAAAAAATAGCATTTTAAAGTTGTCATGAATGTTATGTAATGTCTTTTATTCCTTATTATGACATATCTGAGTGAAACGGCTTCTCGAACAAGAAAAAAATGTGGGGCGGGACTTGATTTTGTCTAAGGGAAATTAATTGGATGGTTGTGGTTTTCTAAAGGAGAGAGGCTCGGGAGTGTTCATGCACGTCACATCCGATGGATTTCACAGACAAACCGACCTGGAAACTTCACATAGAAATAGGATTACTGGCCTTCAGAGGTAATAGCAAAACCCGATAAGTGGACTATTGTAATGTGTGATTACAACCCCTTCACTGATAGGCAATAAGAAAAGGATTAATTTTAGAAGCAAAGTTACATATAGCACTTTTAAGACTTTTATGTTGCTTAATTTGAATATTCTTGTTTAAATAAGCTACATGCTGTTTCATATGCATAAAAAAACTATGAAAACATCATATGGAATTAAGCTTGCATCATATTCATATGGAATTATGATTACACATTATAGAAACAAGAACGTAAATGTGTCTAAAAAAACAAAAACAAAGGCAGAGAGCCTTTTCATTTCAGAAAACCACCATGCCACTGATTTAGATACAGTATCTCACAAAAGTGAGTACACCCACATTTCAGCAAACAAGCCAAACAAGTTTATCTTAGTCTCATCAGGCCACAGGACATGGTTCCTGTAATTCATGCCCTTGGTCAGGTTGCTTTCAGCAAACTGTTTGCGGGCTTTCTCATGAGCCAGCTTCAGAAGAGGCTTCCTTCTGGGGCGACGACCATCCAAACGGTCTTGTGGCAGTGTTTGGCGTATGGTCTGAGCACTGACAAGCTGACCTTCCGCTTCTGCAACATCTTAAGCAATGCTGGCAGCACTCATGCGTCTGTTTATGAAACCAGCTTCTGGATCTGACGCACAGCTCGAGGACTCAACTTCTCTAATTGACCCTTGCGACTTCGAGGCCTTGAAAAACCTCGGTATGACCCTGGCCTGTACTGTAACTCAATTTCAGGCTGTTACAGTACCAATCTTTTTATAGTCTAGGTCAACTTTGTAGAGAGCAACAATTCTAATTCTCAAATCTTTAGAGTTCTTTGCCATAAGGTGCCATGTTGAACATCTATGGTCAGTATGAGAGAACTGTACTCAAAGCACAAATTTTAGCGGCTCTAATGCAAGATACACAAATTTGTATGGTACTGTCAAGCAGAACATGCAAATTATGTATAGGACACGACATAACGACGTACAGCTATTATCTTTTAGTATGTTTTTTGTTGCCAGCTATTTTGACAAGTTATTTTCAGAGGACAGTAAATACTGTTATACAAGAAGCACATTAACTACTCTAAAATATATCCAACTTTTATTTCTACAGTGTTGTCCAACCCGATCTCACGACCAAGTCGTACGAATTCGACGAATGATTAAAAAGTGGCTAATTCGTAACAATTCATACGACCTCACTCGTACGAATTAATACGATTTTGCTAAATCGTACATATTTTACGAATTGGCCAATTCGTATGAATTCGTACGAATGACCTACCCCTGACCCCGCCCCTAAACCTAACCATCACGTGGGTTTAGACAAATGGTACGAATTAGTACGAGTGAGGTCGTACGAATTAGACACTTTTTAATCATGCGTCGAATTCGTACGAATTGGTCGTGAGATAGTGTTGTATTGTCCCTTGAGAAGATATTCTAAAATGTTTTCTGAAATGTGAGGGGTTTACTCAATTTGGTGAGATGCTGAATCTGTCTGCGGGGTATTCTTCATGTTTTCTATCAGAAATTGCATAATTTTTATAGTATCTAATTAATTGGGTTGTCTAGAATGATTCATGGAGAAACTAGACCGCTTTAAACTACCTTGATTGCTTTGTCTGTTTTCATGGGTCAAACTACTCTTCATTTTGCATAAAATAAATGAAGGCTTGTTTAAACAGATGACTCAGATGCATGAAGGCAGACGCTCTCCATAAATCTCCATTGCTAAAATGTTATGTAACATTCATTAAATCTCTTAATGACATAGAAGAGATCAAAACAACCTTGTGTGTGTAGTTTTTTTTCAAGGATAGAGCCATCTCTTTATCATGATCCTTTTCCTTAGCTGCTCCCATAAGCCAAACATCACTTCCTGTTACCCATGATGCTCGCCATCACAGCTCACATCTGATGGAGTTTGCTGGGCCTCTGGAAGGTGGTAAAACACTGCAGCTCTAGAAGGTAAGAAGCCCTTTGGGCTGCTGTTATACTTATAAAAGTGCATTCAGTTTAGTGGTGAGTGATATTTGAAATGCCTACAGTACATGTTAATTGACCACTTAGGCTAATAGTTTGAAATGTACTGTACCATGATGAGAGAACTGCCATTGATTTTTGTTGTGGTTGTTTGTACAAACCTTCTGTTGGTTTTAAAGCTTTCATGTATCACTGCAGTTGGCACGGTTGGTTTATGCATTTAAGTTAAGTAACATTTCCCTGTGCAGATTTCTAAACAAGTTTGATTTGGTCATGTGACCAACAGAAAGCAGATTGTTGGTTTTGTAGGTGACTTCTGTGTAAGCTGTGCTTCATAAACTGCTACACAGTTGATGATAGTCGATGGAATTTTGCATTTGACTTGTGACCTTTAACACCAGTATACTGTTTCAGTAAGTGAACAGTTGTATTTCAGTTGAGCTAAAGCAGTAATTTGTCAAGTACACACTTTATTCTGACTGAAACCGGATCTACTTGTTTTTTGTGAGGACTATAGGCTTGTTCGCTCTAAGAACAATAACTATAAAGCTTACTATAATGACAACTAGCATCCACATCAACGTACAAACTGTTTATTATAAGCAAGCATGTGCTGAAGTTTTGTCGTCTGCTGCTTTAAATTCTCAAAATCTTTAAAGCAGGATGGCTGTCAATGCTTTTATCATTCATCATCTGAAAAAAAAAAATTCTGAAAGTGATTCCAGCGATATCGTTCCTCTTTCATTGTCGTTATAGTTGTGGTGTGAACTCTGCATCTTTTACATTTCAAATAATTTTTATCGTGTTATTGTAGTTATTGTCCTTGGTTTGAACGGCCTTTATAGTCTTAGAAAATTTCATAGTAACTGACTTTGTTTATCATAAATATGTGTTAAATTTCGTTCACACTACTAGACTTTGTTGCTACATGTTGCCTGTGGCTGGCGGTTTGGTCGCTTGGTGTTCCCACTTCTGGTTGCCTAGTAATGTTTGTAAATGGCTTTCACCGTTGTTGTTTCATGTTGTGGACAACAAGTCAGTTTTCTTGCCACTTGACTTGGTAAAAATACTAAATATTAGGGGTGTAACGATACACGTATTTGTATTGAACCATTCAGTACTAGGCTTTCAGGCTACGCCATTACACGTCAGAACCCGACAAGGGGGCGTGGCCTTACTCAAATACAAATACAAATACAAAATCTACCTTCGAGTACAAATAAAGTAGTTTAACTTGAAAAACTTTCCCCCCCTCAACAAATCATCAAATACAGACCCAAATAGCGTCTGCTTCGCACACCCTAATAGACACACACAATTTCACCCACACACTCAAATTAATAATCATCACCATTGGTACTGTCTTTCTAAACAATCGCTGAGGATTTTAGGAAGCCTTCTGTAAATTATAGGATTCTTTCATGATGATACTGACTCTATGCTGGTGTTAAAAGAACAATTTTCAGCGTAAGAAGTTGGTGAAAAATGCTGCATTTTGGGTTGGACATTATGCAAGAGACCCTGTCAATAATTAATGTGTTACTTCACATGGCATATGAAATATTCATTGATTGATCACGAGGATGTGAGGCGGAGATGGCCTGTTTGTGACAAAGCAATCAGGCAGGAAACGCATCTCTCTTTCACAGAGGAAGATAAACACAACAACAAAAAGCCAAGTGCTCTTTTCTGACAGACTATGTAGTGGTCTCACATCTTACAAGATTCATAAGTGTTGTTATTGTTAACTAAAACTATATATATAAAAATATATAGTTTTTGGAAATAAATAAAATACATCTAAATATGTTAGATACTTAAATAAAAAGAAATCAAATCTATATAGGAATTTAAAAAACGAATAAAAATGACAAAAGCAGATAAGAAAATTACTAAAATTAAAATAAATACTCAAAAAATAAAATCTACTTCAAAATTAATAAATACTATAATAGCATATAAATAAAAATAAAATAACACTGGTTTATACACAGTGCAAGTATTTTTTGTTAGGGGATACACCAAGGAGCTGTATAATGTACAGAGAAAGCTGTTAATCAGCAACTGCTATAGTTGGTCAGCTGATGCACGACCCCTCTCAAAGTATATGAAATGCATCCTGCAACCTTCACTGTTTTTGTCTCTTTATAGCTGTAAATTTATACGTGTAACAAATTACTGCTTAGTTCACATTAAAGTGATGCGCTTTTCAATATACCCCACAATCCTCACGACAACATGAAATGTGCCAGTGTTGTGAATCTAGTCAGATCTTGCAGCAACATCAAATATCTTAGATTGCTCCCACAGCAATCAGATTATGAGATATCTGACATCCTGAAAGCCCATTGGCAGGGCTTTGCTGATGTTATTGGTTTATTTGATTGTTTGGCCTGTAATATTCCCTTGGTAACGTACTGGTTCACTTTCAGAATTAAATAGATTCTGCAGAGGAAAGTAGTCGTTTCCCCAGAGAAAAGCTGTAATTTAGAATGATTCAAACTGTGCGATCTGTTAAAGCTAAATAAACATATTTATGTAATACTTAATTTAGTTTTTATAGCACAGTGAGCTCACAGAGGCAAAATTGCATACAAAATACAAATACTTATGAGCTTTTCATTGTGTAGCATGCGATGAACCTTTGAAAAGGAGGCAGAGAGGGACCGGCCTGCTATAAATATGTAAAATGCCTGAGATGGTGTGTCAATGCTGATATTTCATTGTGTCTGTTGTCAGCTACTGATTAGAGATGCAGCTGCACTGATGTGTCTGACATTGATAATAAGTAGGATGGATGTCTGATGTACCCACCATTTACCATTTGGTTATCATGAACTATCTGATTAGCATTTAACACATTTTCAATGGGTAATTCTTAAAGGTGGAATGAAATTGAAGTATTCTCTTCCCTATTGTGGCGTTGGCCTATGAGTGAAAAATACGCTTAGTTAGGTAGATAGACACTGTCTATGCGGAGTAGGCTATGCAACCAGCAAACAGTGGCTAATCCTAACAGCAGGAGTGAACATGCTAAATAAAGCTGTTTTGATTTCATCCGTGCTCTTCGCCCCTCTAAGTATCAGAAGCGTGTGTGAGCTGAGAGCAGAGGCTAATTGCAAATCAATAGGCTGCAGTTGTTTTCTACGATTAGCGAGTGAAAAAAAAAAAAAAAAAAAAAAAAAACAAGCTTTGCGACCTCACCACGTGGCAGCTGGCATGTGAAAGAGCCATAATCATCTCCACCCTTGCTCGTCATGTGCAATTAAGCTTTGGATCATGGAGCGATTCTTATCACCCTAAAGACAGACTGGGCCATGAGGCCACGGCAGCCACACACACACAAGCACTCTTCTATTGACTCTCAGTAACACTTTTAATGGAACACTTTTAACTACATTTAAATGGAAATCATAAGATGTGATACCAATGGATTGCTAAAGGGATGGTTGATTGGTATTGATTCAGATGTTCAAATTTATTTCGCAAGCTCTCAATTCGGTTTGATTTCGATTCGCGATTCGGTTTTGATTCCATTCTCGATTAGACTATAATGAATACAGATGTAATTCAAAAAAGAACAGTGGACACAAGTTTACAAGTGGTCAATTAATACAAATAAACTAAGAGCCACAAACCTGTATAAAACTCTTTATTTTAGGTACACTATGCACTAAATGCATACACTGAATAGACAGGATTTTGATGCAAGATTCAAAATTGATGCTGAAAAGTCAGAACAGTCACACGCCTTGATCAAACAGGATCGATAGATAGATAAATATCCGTTACCATTTTTTAGACATTTTTTTTATCACATTGATCTCACCTAAATGTTTGTTTTTACAATGGGGTAATTTTTTTTTGTTAATAGTTTATGCAACACATGGAAGTTTGATTTCAGTCTTTGAATTAAATTGAAAAAAGTAGCACCTTCAGTATGTCAAAAATACTACTGAAACTGAACCCAATTAAAGCAATCCAATTTAAAATAACACTGGATAGTCTTTTAGTCCTGACCGAATTAAATACATAGGCTATTAATTCTGATTCCTTACAATTAATGCTATATTTTGTTGTTTTGACAACAAAATTAATGATAGACACATGGCTGCGTTCACTTTAAAGGGTAACTAAACCCCTGGTCAGAGCCTAACTCCACCTGAGACCTGCAGTGACAGCTGCTGTCAGACTCTAAAATTGAGAGTGACGCAACAGGGGGGTCATTTGAAGTCGAGGACTGTTCTCCTCCACATTCACCTGAAGTGGAGGAGGGTGAATTGTCTGTGGACACAGGGCCATTGTAATTCAAACCACCGGCTCAAACTGCGGTCTTAACGATCGCATTGCGATCGGCATCTGATGAGTTTTGTTGAGTTGATGTCAATAGCGTGCCCTCTCTAGGCATATATTCTTATTGATATTTTGCCACTATGTGAAAAAATCCAGCAAAATGCGCTGGCGCGTTTGTCAACCCCAGAGGATTAACCCCAGAGGACTACACAAAATAATGTAAATAACTATATAAATGCTATGCTAAATGCTACAATACTCTATCCTGATCATTTTCAATACTCGCCTTTCAGAGTTTAATTTGTGCATGTTAATTTCCTCAATGACCCATGTCATCTAACACTTAAACACTTAAATCTTGAAACATTATCAGTACAAAAAAGATGTGAATGTGAAATATATATTTTTAGCAAATCTCAAAATAAGAAGTTTCATATTGTTCATTATAATGTTGTGATGCCTAAATTCCGAAAACATTGATTTTATTTTTTATTTAGATAAAATAGTATTTATATTTGATATCAGTCATTTAGCAGTTACAGCCATAGCATGAAAATTATGAGTGGCTTACTGTGCTAACCAGAGATTTAATATTGGGATCATCCCTTCTCTTTCGAGTATTTTGACCAGCTCGACTCACCAATGGTGACCGTTTGGGTCAGAACAGAACTACAGACTTGTTTGTTCAACCAATTGCAGACAGAGGAAGTCGACTTTAATTATATAGTAGAATACTGTTGTGGTGTGATCTCTGCAAAAATATTTGATAGATATTGGGAGTGTCATGCTTAACAGAAATTTACAGTATTTGTCTGTCACAAAAAAGCAACTTAGCAGCTCAACGCTCCAGTGAATACCAGATAATTCCTCCTGGAAATGCACTGGGAATAGCCATGCATCTTAGATGACATCTTTATTTTATTTGATCCAAAAAATGTTCTGGAAAACACGCTTTCAGTTTCCAGTTGTTGGTGTCTTTTTCACAAAAAGCCTGCACTTGCAACAGTTTGCTGGGAAAGATTAGTGTTATTGTTCTTGTAATGTGTGGCCGTCACATCGGCTGATGGGTATCGCCCTGCACTGTCTGTGGCTCGGGGTGTGCTGCTGCATTGATTTCCTCTGGAGTGCTTGGCTTGACTCCTTCCTCCTCCTCCTGTTTTTTTCTCAGCCAGTCAGAGAGACTCAACACACACTTCCCCTCTTGCTTGATGTTAATCTTCTTAATTGAGTATGTGAGTCAGCCTCTGAGAGACTGAGATAGGGGGAAAGAGGCAGGGAGGGATGTGAGAATTGATTATGTGTGGTGATGCTTTCTCACAGCGGGACCTATTTGAGCTGTATCCCTGACTTCTGTGGTCTTTTGAACTACTTTGTGAACATTTCAAGTAAAAAAAAATAGGTTTCATGGAAATATTGAGCTGATATTTGGCCAAGCTGCATTAAGATGATTTGTGTTTTGATTTATTGGAATGACTCTCCCTGTGACTATATAAATACTCTGACTGACCTAGTATGTAACCCCTGGATGATCTAATAGTTCTTCTATCATTCTGTGAGCAGCTCTGTTGCTTCATTTAATCAATACTGTTCTCTTGGCCTCATGAATAAAGGGTCTCATCCCTCCTCAGCCCCTGGAGATGCATCTGTCTTTTTTTTGTGATGAATCGAAAAGCCTCATTAATTGGTCTGTAAGAAGAATGTGTTTCGGGGGGTTGGTTGGCTGACCCGCCTGTCACTCAGAAGGTCTTCCTGTGGACCCTCAGCTCTTTTTGGGCCGATGGCCCCCGATGGGAAGGCCATTCACAGTTCAAGTGAAGACTGAGCAGACCGTCTAATTATAGGCGGTCTCTCCTTCATTCCAATCACCTCTCTGGGAAAGAAATAAGCAGTGAAAGCAAAAAAAAAAAAAAAAAAAAAAAACACAAAAAAAACATGAACTTTCACAGAATGAGTTTGACCTTCTGAATATATATTTTTTTTTTTACTCTGCTCTCTGGAGTACTTCATTCTGAAGATGCAAGATACATACAGACAGTTGTAATCAAAATTATTCAATCCCCATTGCAAACAGGTTTATTGGCAAAATTTACAGCGGTTTGCAATGAACAAAACAAAAGTAGCTCAATACAAAAAAACAAGAAGTTTCCCCAAATTCATGCAACTTTAAATGACTTCTACAGTCTCAAAATGATTCAACCTCTTCAATTATTCAATGGCAAGCATCTTTAGTACTTTGTAGAACACCCTTTTGCTGTTTTGACCTGCTGCAAACGAGATGTATAGTCTTTTAGGCCAAAAAGTTCCAGTTTTGTTTCATCGTTCTACAGAACAGAATCCCAAAACCTCTGTGGCTTATTTAAATGATTTTGATCAAACTGACTTATCTTGTGCATTTGGGTCAGTAGTGTTGTACGTATTGAAGTTTTGGCGTGGAAACCGCATGCTTTTAGTACGTGCATTACTGTGCTAGCTGAAACCTCAGTGCCTGTTGCCACCAAGTCTTGCTGCAGATCTTTTGCAGCCACTCAAGGGTTTTTCTGAACCTGCCTTCTCAGAAATCTGGTTTCAGCCATTGATAACTTGCTATTTCTGCCTCATCCATGTAGTGCTATGCTTCCTTTTTCTAGGAACGTTTTTGCTCTCTTTTTGTATCCTGTTGTTTGTGAAGGGCGATGATATATCTTCTCTAAACTTTTTGGACCATTCTGTTGACTTCTAGTGACTCTCAACAAACCTAGCCAGTTCAGATATTGCATGTGTTCTAGCTCAAGCACACCTGGTGCAACTAATTTTTTTTGTCAGTATCAGTCAATGGATATTTTATTGTACATACTTATTTAGATGACATTTGCAAAGACCTGATAGTATAGTATTTTAATATCAGTCATTCATCAGTTTATTGGCCATCATTATGGTTAAACAATTATTCAAATTTGACTTTCAATTAAAATTTTAGCTTCCAATGATTTTAATCCAGATTTTAATAAATTATTATAACAATGACAATATTGCTTCCACTTTGTCTAGAGTTATAAATCCAGCACATTGTTTTTCTCCCTATATATTTAAACTTATTTTTAATAATAATTCATATATATATAAAAAGTTCCATAGATAAGTAGTCCATACAAAAGAATTGCTTGGATTTCTGTAAATATATATAAATCAATGTTGTAATATTGTTGCAGTGTTTGTCTTGACAATTGTTTTCTATGTTAATGGAAGTAGTAATGGACATGTTTTTTATTTGTTTTTGTTTTTTAGCAAAGTATTCTAAAACATAAAATGCTTTATATTTTATCTTATGTATGCTTGTACATGTTCTCTCAGTGGAGATATAGATAGCACACACACTGACCAAAGCTCAAGTATCTGTAGCCTTCGAGAAATCCCAAATCATTAGACGTGTTGTGACAGTTCTGATGTTGGATAAAAGGTTCCAGAAGTTCCACACACTGTCTGTTCCGGTAAATGTTCCCTCACGTTAATGCCATGTCATATGGGATGCGTGTCCACTGACACTAAAAAATAGAGTCTGTCTTCTTGTGGAAATGAAACCTTCTCACATGCTCATCTGCAGAGCGCTGGAGTTTTGAAATATGATAGCAAGGTCATCAGTACATCGCCCACTGTGGGTGTGTGTGTGTGACTCTGGCTGCAAACGGCAGCCCAAGGTCGAACTCTTAACTGTTAACTGTCATACTTCACTGTCAACACTGCGTATTATACCGACGGACCACCCCTCCCCCCAGAGAAAAAGAGAGAGAGAGTTGGGAATAAAATAGAAATGTCTAATCGAAGAAGGTCAGAGCTGTCAGCAAATGGAGCCTCTGCTGGCTGTCATGTCGGATGCATTCTGTTTGGGAGATGAATGGGAGTGATGGCACTGTCACTGATAAACTGCTTACGGCCCATCCGTATGTTATAAATAGTCCCTATTCATGATGTTTGTGTTTGTGAATGTGTTAGTTTGTGTATATGTTTGTGTATAAATCCAATCCTGGGGATCCACTGCTATGCTCATTTTTGTATGTTTTCCTGGTATGGCACAGAGTTAATTGGGCTCTTTGTTAGTAAGCTAAAAAAGATTTGAATCAGGTGTGTTAAAGAAGATGACCATTCTCTACCATTCTCAAGTTTGGGGTAGGTAAGATTTCAATATTGTTGAAAGAAGTCTCTAATGCTGCTCACCAATTCTCCATTTATTTGGAAAAAAAAAATCAATTAAAAAGTACAATTAGGAAATGTTATAATTTAGAATAACTGTTTTCTGAAAATATTTAAATATATGTAATTTATTTATTTAGTTTTTGCCTTTAAAAAAGTTAATCAATTTTTTTTATTGAATTACCAAATATTTGTACAAGACCAAAAGTAAATTCTGAACAAATTCTCTTTTCTTTTTACCTCACAAATTCCCAAGCCCCACCCACATCTCCCAAGGGTACATTCAGAGCATACATAGTCAAAAGCAGTATAGATCAAAATCCAAATACAATAAATAAAAACAAGAACATGAGATATAGATCTTAAAGATGCTCTTTCATTTTTTTAAATGACACCTGACCATGATGAAATAGTCCTCTGAGAAGCTCCATGTAATCTTGCCACTGAAAGCTCCATGTTCACAATGTCCAAGAGACAATGCATCCAGTGAGTCCACGCTAGAGAATGTGGTTTTTCTGAGTTAAAGAGAGAGTCATCATTTAGGAGCAAGAGTTTTGGACAGCATGATATCTCCAACTCTAAAATGTCCTTCAACGTAATGGAAACCTGTCTCCAAAACTCATTGACTTCCGGCAATCTCAAAACATATGCGTATGTCCCTATGCACCCACTAGAGCACAACTCAAGTTTTTGCCATTTTTATGAATAGGATAGTAGACAATGCATGGTGGACTTCATTAAAATGTATTTAATATTTTTGGCTTATTTGCTTGCTTTCAGCTGCCAGTAAGTGTGTACTTTCAGCTTCATTTAACACATGTTGTACTATGTTTAAATCAGTTCTGCAGATTTAACGCTAAATTCAGAGCGGAGCATGTCTGGCCATCAGTAAACATTGAGAAAGGCCTTTTGCTATTTAACTGTATGTGTCATCGTCCTTGAAAGTGTTTAAAACATCACAGTAAATGTTGTGACATGACAGAGACCTCAAGATATAGATCGGGGGATATGACTGTTAGGCTGAAATATGGCAGTTACTTCACCATTAGGAGCAAACACAATCATATACAGTATGACATAAACCAGGTCCCAGAAGGCTGTGTATCCTCTCTTAGACATATTGTGTAGAGTTGTGCCTCAGCAGAGCAGCTGTTTGTCGTTTGCCCTCTTCTTTAAATCTCTTTTATGATCATTTTACCATATCGGGAGACGTGGGAGAGCTCTGTGAATCATACCCACCGCAGCACAATGCTAGTCACCCACACACTCCCGGAGTGTTCGTAAGGAGAGGGAATGAGACTTAGATAGAGAGAGAGCGGGACGGGTGAAAACCTCATTCATCTTCGGCCATGAGAGCTGACAGCTGTGAGCAGCAGTATGAGAACACCTGCAGATGGCTGAAAAGGAGGGAGTCTGTGGATTGGTGAATTATTTCAAAATGATAAAGGCTACTGAAGACATATTCGGTTTCCTTTGTCATCTAATGATTGATTTGTTGACTCTTTGGTGACACAGTCTGTTAAAATATTCAAGAGAAGGGCATGAAAAGATGCTGCCAGTATTACTCTGCTGAAAAAACCTGTTGAAAGTGAACCTGGTGGACCTATCTGATCTAATGGTAACAGTTTCCCCAGCTTGGCCAAACTGATGTTAAAGGGAAAGTCCCCCAGAAAAAAAAATCACATTGTTCCAAACCTTTTTCTTTCTTTATCATAAAAGAACATGAAATATGATATTTTGAAAAATGTCTTAGTAGTTTATAGTAGTTCACTACATAGTTTTTTGTCCATACAATGGAATTCAAATAGACTGCAATGTAGTTTGGTTCCCAACATTCTTCATAAGATCTTGTTTTGAGCTCTGCAGGAAAAAGAAAGTCCGTCAAGTTTGGTGAGTAAATGATGACAGAATTGAACAACCACTGTATCTCAAGCTGGCATATCCGATAAGTGAAATCGGATCTTTCAGAGGGGCTTTTTTTCATAACCGTAAACCTAACCACATGATTTTAATTTGGATCAAATTCATTCTGGGAAGAGAAAAGAGATATACTAAAATATAAACAAGCTCATTTCTGAAATGTACAGCATTCAAACAGCAGCAGATACAAAATGTTCTGTTAGATTAGTTTGCAAAATGACTTGTCTCTTTTAATCGCAGAACCTTTTCCAAAGAACAAAACGAATAGCATCTTAGGTTGTCATGCAGCAAAAAGGACAAAAGACATAAAAGTAGTCTAGGTTAACTTGTACTAATTGTTATGAGTTTGTCACAACCGGACACTGCACTTGAGAGTAAATTATTTCAGATCTACGTACACTTCTCCAATTTTTTTTCATGGTTTGTGCTTACCTGACATTAAGTGCTTCTCCTAAGTTTGCAGTTGTTGAAAACTTAGGCGTTGTTGTGTTTGTGGCTAACCTATTTGGTGTTTGCAGTATTTTACACTAGTCTCAGTGGGTCTTGCCACATTGCTCCATTTGTCAGAGCTGTCACCATTCGCCCACCTCAGCAAACGTGAGAAAACTGCAGTCCCCTCCATGTTCACAAAGCCCGGCACCAGCCCGGCTCCGCTCATAGAGGTTAACAGAAGGTTAATCACCAGGACCAATATTGAACATGCTGTTGACATTCTAATTAGTTTTAGTTTACTGTACACTAGATATGCAATTAATATGCCAAGAGACAAGCATTAAGGTCACCTTTTGTATGGAAATACTTCACATTTTCTGGGTCACAGCAGTGAGATGTCTGGAATTGTTGATTATGTAGGAGTGTGCCGGTTTCAGAATTGGGGATGACGGTTATGAAGTGAGTCAAATGTGACTGTTCATAACACAACTGTCGTCAGGGGAGGGGGCGGGGCATTGCGACGTTCGTCTTTTATAGGACAACTTAGTTTGAATAAACGAGCAGACACTGATTAGCTACTTGCTCTACCTTTATTTAAAATTTAGCAGTGAATGTTTCCATTAAATGAATCACACACTGTAAAATAATCTAAAATACAAAAAAAACAAAACAAACAAAAACAGACCTATTCTGGTGGATGCGGTGGTTTGTGTAACATGTAAAGGCCTGTTCACACCGGCTGACGTAACGCCTCGTAACTAAACAAAGGGCGCCAATGTGAGTGTGCACACCAACACGTAAAACGCGTAAAAGCGTTTTTTTTTGTTTTTTTTTAGTTTTTTGTTTGACATGCCGCGTCAAAATCTATCCGACCAATGAGATTGACGCTTTTGCTCACGCGTTTGGAGCGTCTGAAGTTACAGTAAAACACAACTTGGGTTTGCTCAAACACAAAATGGTCTTGTCGAGCACACATACGGAACGGAGAAGAAGATCTACGCCAAGTAGCGTCGCCGTCTACACAGCCAGGAAGAAATAAGATGAGGAAGATGAGAGGCAAGATGAATGTAGAGCTGCTGGTCTCGTTGGTGTTAGAACATAAAGAACTAACTTATATGACAAACGTTCCAGCAACTATAAACATCTTGATAAAAACTGAACTGAGAAATAAGAACTATTATGGAGTGGTATTGCAGAGCAAATGGGCGCCATCTAATGTTAGGGAATGAATTTGCATGCTCACTCGGCTCATCGCCAGCGAAAATCTCTTGGGTGTGAACACAAAAAACGCGTTGAAAAACGCGCACTGATATTCGTCCCGGTGTGTACGAGCCTTAAGGGTGGCGCTGCCAATAAAGCACCTAAAAGCTGTCTCAAAGAACTGGAAAAAGTAAGGATTAGCTCCAGTTCACCTGCCGGCACCTCCGTGTCGTGATCATCTATCATCTGCTATATTTACTTCTTATTTATTAAATCCAGGCAATTGGTTGATGAAACATTGATTAAAATTAAGAGACAATTAATACAAAACGAAATTCACTTTATAGAAAGATTTTGTGCTTTCTGTTTGAAGTCTCTGTGAAAGGTTTTAATGCTTTCTGGGCGGTCACGTCCATAACATTGTTTTTTTCCTCATAAATGCGAACCCGAAAAATAAAAATATTTTACGTTCTGTGGAGATTTACGCTACTCATAATTTGTATTCTGAATACGTTACAACGGTACATGTATTCCGTTACTCCCCAACACTGATCTATATAACATTATCTGCAAGATATTTTAATAATATTAACTATAATCGTCAGTCTCACGGTTGTAATAATAATTATAACCGTCACTCTATTGATATGGTAATAAAGTATTGAATGTTGAACGATTGAGCGTGGGAGTAATGCAAGTTTAGCTGTTATCTATAATGGATTTAGCAAAGGATGCTGTGACATACTCTACATATTAATCACCAGAAATCATCTTTAATAAATCATTCAAACAGCTTCTTCATGTGTTTAAAATGCAAGGCCTGACAGATTGTCTATTGATTGTGGTAAAATGCTGTATGAAAGGATTGTCAGAAAGTCCCTCCCAGACTAACTGCTTCTGATGGAGCCAGAATCGCAATCTTTGAGAAGAGATATTAATCTTCAATAATAGGCAGACAAACCTTTACCAAATACATCTCTGGATGACCCAGAGAATAGTGGTCATTTTGCTTCAAGACTGACCTTTAATTTGGCTGTACCTAGTTGGAGTTGTATTGGATACCAAAAGTGATATCTGGTAAACTGACAGTTCTATTACAGTATAGTACATAATCAGAAACACTATGGTTCCAGTGCACTGACTGCGGCACACACTCATTTTGAGTTCAATGAAAACCAGCAGGAACATCTCAGTTTTCAAGCATAGAGTGTCAAACACATTTAAAGCCTGCTGAAGTGGTTATGTTTCTTTTGTGAAGGAAGCGAATTAATTCAGCCTTCAAATGGTTTGTTACACTGCCGATTAGGAGGGAGATTGTTCGTGGTGTGTGAAATATCGAGTGGCATCTCTTGACTATGAGAAAGTGAATACTCTCTGACATGCTAAAATTCTCCTTATGACTCACATTTTTATTGAGATTGTTTATACATTGTATTATAGCCTGTGTCATCTATGTGAATTATATATGTGAGAAGAACCACAGCTATATGATTTACAGTTTTAACAGAGAAAGAACTATTTGGAAGTATTTGGGTCTAAATAATCAATAGCATCTCTGGTGACCACTTGTGATTTTTAGAGGAAGGTGAATGTTGATAAACCACACAAAGCACAAAAAAGAACTTTTAAAGCTGCAATAAAATAATTTTGATACTGTGATGTCATGTGATTGACAGGTTGCCCCGCCCTCCTGTTAGTAAACGTAATCAGAGAAGAGTAGAGATGTCGAGATTACGAGGACACAACAATTAAATAATAATAATAATAGTGCGCACAGAACAGATAAATAATTTTGTAATGAATCTTGGCCAGGCGAATTATACCACACACACACACACACACATACACATTCATCCACGTACCTCAGTGGCATCGAGTTACAAGACTTTTATGGGACCAATGGAATGTGGACAAACTAATGTCTCTGAACAAAGAGAAATACATCTCTTTTGGTTTTAAAGACATTTAACAAAGGTATTCAATGGTTTTTGTGTATATGTGTCTTCCCCATGTCACAGTGAAATAACTTTGTTTGGTCACAGTTTAAATAGGAATTAAAAATACCTTCGTCATGCATTTGAAACATAAGTGTATATTCCTTTGATATAACATAATGTTCCTTGATATCTCTAGAATGCTTATTGAATGAAACACTCGAATATGCATAGAGATGTAAAGTAAAGTGTATTTTTAATTCGTTTTACTGCCAATGAAGATCAAATTGTTATTATAGAACACACCCCCTTCCACGAGAAGCGCGCGCTGAGGAACAAAGGACCATAAAAAGGACCATAAAAGAAGGCTTCTCGCGTGTAATATCCACTCTCCGATTGGCTCAAGCCAACAGGAAGGGGATGGATTTCTCCAAGGTGATAAATGTGAGAACGCAGGTCCGCCCTCTCTCTCTTCTGAACTTTCCAGCGCTCAACATGTAAACCTCACGGGACTCTGATCCAACCATGGGTCTTTCCTTTTGTTCGTCTAAAAGTTTCATCTTTTCCTCAAGTGGACTACCAAGTTCGTCTTCCAGGAAAGGAAGTGGACTTTGCCGAACTATCTCCTCGGGTAACGTCACCTCAAAGACTCTCAGCCTTTCAAACACTGGCGCTAAATGCCGACGAACGCCACGTGACTCCCCACGGAACAAAGCAGCCATGAACGAGCCGGGACGGGCCGCGCCAACATGCCGCGGCCGCGCTTCACGTGACGCACGCGCGCCGGACCGGCGCACCTCTAGCCGACACGTGGCCCGAACGGGTCGAGCAACGAGCCCACGACTCACACAGACCACATGTGCCTTGCAAGTATACCTTCTTTTAGAGCTTCTAAGAAGCATTAAGAAGATGTTTTTGGGGTGTCAAGAAAGGTTAACTGACTGTTTTGATGAACGTAACTCTCTCTCTCTCTTACAACTCACTCTCTCTCTCACTCTCTCTCTCAAACTCACTTAACTTGCGCGTATCCATTGTCTAAACGCTCTGCGTCGTCTTAGTTTGTGTTTTAATGTTTGTAAATACATGTATCATTGTAACGTAGTGAATGCTTAAGTAGGAACTTTATTAAATACAAAATATGCTTACCTTGACTGATTGTCTTGCTCATGATACGGGTCAATGAAATGTCGATTTAAAGCTACACGCTTTACAGAACTATAAATACCTAAGAGGGTATTTGGTTATATAGCAGGGAAGGCAGATTCTAGTGGCCACAGAATTTGTTTTCACAAGCTATATAACTTAATTGAGCTAATTGATTTTACCTGTCTTGTAAAACGTGGTCCTTGCAATCAATAACAATTAATTTGTGGTGGATTGCGGGGATGCACATGTATGCATATGGGTAAAATTAATAAATTAACATGTAAGACCGGTCTGATCCAAATCTGTATGAATAATTATTAATTATCAATTATTAATTATGATATGCAAATTCCCCCCTGATCAGAACCGACCCAGAGTCTTTACATTATGGTGGAGAATGCGGGCATTTCAAACTTGTTTATGAGCAATCAATTTCAAGCTAATGTGTATATTGTTATTTAATATTGTTTATGTAATATTTAATATTACACGCGCGCATCGGAGTGAACGCTTTGCGAACTCACGATATGATTGAGCTGGGCACGAAAGCCGCCTCAGTCAAGCACATTTAACAAGCTGCTAAATGTTCAAACATTTTAGTCACTGTTAATTGTTAAAAATAAACTGCAGTTTCCATAGTATTAAATTTGTTCTGGCACAGATGGAAGAGAAACCTCTGTGCATAAACGACACTTTTAATAATTTTAACTCCACTGTTCGGACGAAATTCTCCGAATAGTGTCGAAGACAAGATACGGTAAAACGATGCTCTTTTACTGTTCTTAAAAGGCCTTATTATAATCGTTAGAGTAACGATAAGCTCCTGGTTGAAAAAAACATTGACTTAGCTACTCAATGTATAAAACCGCCAAGCATAGTATCATAAGTGCTATTTGATATATGCCTGTTGGAGCAGGAAACAGACGAGTAATTCCTGTTTTCCTTTGCACAATGCAGCGAAGAAAACCTGCGAACGTGTTTTAAACAAATATAGCACCAAAAAATCCAAAACTGAAAACATTCCAATCATTAATACTAGTTGTGATAAATGTTATTTGGAGTTTTGAAACAGACGAGTAATTCCTGTTTTCTTTTGCACAACGCAGCGAAAAGAAAAAATCCTGCCAAACGTGCTTGTAAAATATAGTACCGGAAAGAAATCCGTCGAGATTTAAAATTCCGTAATATTTGTGATTATTCTCCCGCTGAGAATATCACAGGGGCAGCAGGTGGTTGTAATACTACTGCCAGACACTAGGGTGCGCCCTGAGTGCTTTGCAGTATCAAATTTCCACCGGTGTCCTGACTTTACCCCGTGTGAGCGCAGTGGCGCCATCGTGTGGACACTAACAGCTAGGTCATCTTTTCCTCAAAATTCTCTGTTAGAAAATTCCTATTTTCTTACTGAAATTTTGAACTAGTTTCTCTAACTTTCAATGCATGTGCAATTTACAGCCTCGTTGTAATAACATGATTTTCTTTACCTTGACTGTGTGCACTTGTTTTGAATTTGGTTCAAACCACGTTTGAATTTAAAATTCAGAATTAAGTCTTAGCAGCTTCTGATGACCACTTAGAGGAAAGCGCCCCCTTGTGGCAAGCCCTTTTGCTAAGTCATCAGCTAACATCACTCTGTTTTTGCATGGCTCTCTCTGTTGGTTGTATTCTGGTTATCACTGATCCCTCACCGTAATCGTGATTATCATCAAATATGACACCAACCTTTAATTTCCTACACTTATTCAAATTTGGTTTGAAACAGACAAATTTCGAAGTTAATTTGAATTAATTCTCTCATTTCCCATTGGGAATTGTTTATGGCTTTATTTCTATATTTCCTCCTCAAATTATTTTTAATAATTTTGATCTGGTCTCGGTACAACTGTATCCTTACTAATCTAATGGTTACTTAACCCCTATGCATTTGCTCAATTTGAATTGTGTTTAAATCAGTTTGAATGCAATTTAAATCAAGCTCTCTGTCAGCCCGGTGAAACACTAGCAGGAAGTGGCCCAAAACCCTTAGTGGCCAAAACCCGCCACTACAGCTCGCTTCCTCCTGTGTTCTCCATTGCTGCACTCTATCCCTTTCCTGAATGGAGGCTAGGTTATTCTGATAAGTAACATTGTCATAATTTCCTTTTTGTTTATACCATAATTTTAGTAAAGCTGTTGCCTTTGATTTTTCTACAAAAAAACACTCAATTTGATTTAGATAAAGGAGCTTTAATTCACATTGAAGTACACTCGTTCTTCATTCTGTTTTGTGTTTGCAAGTAGAAATCTCTCTCGTGCTGTGATGATTTGACAGTCATCTCTGCCTGGGGTCCAGCGAGCTGGTTCGTCTGATCTGCGTCACCATCACTGACTGAGCGCGAGTCTCTGACTTTTCTGTATCTTCTGTTGGTGCGGCCCGCAACACGATATCACCAATCTGGCACCGCCGGTTGTGTTCAAGGTCAAGTTGCTTGAGAGGGCGCACCTCGGTACAGATGCACCGAAAGGCCCGGGACACTGCTGTCATGTGTGGGGCGACAGAAGGACCAACCACGATGCTGACTCCGGCCAGAATGACCTCATTTCACCCCAGGCAAACTAGAAAAGGTATTAAAACCCATCCACTTACTATTTGCCACAGAACCTAGAGATTCCCCTGGTAATTTGAAGTGGTTGGCTTCCTCCTCTCCGAGCCACAAACCGGCTCCAAACAGGCTTAGGCCTTCTCTTCTTCCCCTTTCTAACACTGCTGGTGTACTACTACTAATGCCATTTCAGTACAGACCTCCCCATCTCTGATGGTTGCATGTTACTTCAAACTTTGCTAGATTGCCATTGCTCTGTTCTGTTGTGCTCTGTTCCTTTCAGTTCACCTAGAGACAGAACCTCTCTGACACACCAAGGAAAGCTGAAGAATAGTTTGACAACCAAGTCGTTAGCACCAACAGGTGACCCCTAAGCTAGCGCCCTGTCAAAAACCTTCATTCAGACCCATGATGACCTACCCAAATTGTCCCACCAAACGGTTTAACTGTCTGCATCAGTTAACCAAAATTCTCATACACGGCTTAGCCTGTATTATAGCTCGTTAAAAGTAGTCGAACTGGCATTGGTCTGTCTGTGTGTGTTGTGTTCCTCTCGTCCACAGTGAAGGCAGTATGTTCCAGTCCTACAGTCCCACAACCCGCTGGGACGACCTGGGACAACCTGGAGACATGGCTGAGATTCATGACATCTCCATCCCTGCCCAAAGCCACCAGCGACTCAGAGCCCCGAGCCAAGAGCAGCTGACAAAGACTGGGCCAGACACGTCACAACCTCGCTCACCAGCTCAACGCACACGCACGCCTCCGCGAAAGGAGCCGCATCGCCCTGGAGCACAAGGTTGTAACGCCGAGGATGACAACTACCCCGAGCTACCGAAGGAAGTGGAAAGACTTCAAACTGCCCTGTCTAATTTTCTACATAGACTGAAGAAGAATAGTCAGAGAAAAGAACTAAAAAGAATTCAACGAGAAACTCCGACAAAGTGAAGTCTCTTGCAAAGAGCAGAGACTGAACTGAAAGAGACTCAAAAGCCACGGCCTGCGCAAGAGGCCCGTGCGACCACCCACAAGCTCGTTCAGCAGAGACAAGATCTCGAACACGAACTTGACCCACAGAGTTGCAACACTCTGATAGACTGCAGCATGACTGGAAAGGGAGGACACACACCACAAGCTTCCCCTGACCAGTCTGCACATTTCAGCCAATGCACAAGAGCTGAAAAAGGGGGGTGGAAAAGCCCGCCTTCCACAACATCTCTGACAATCTACAAGACAGTGACCTTTCACCTGCTGTCTCCAACCGGTGAACACGACACCGACACCCAGCAAGACAGACCCCGGAGGGCCTGTACCATCACCACCGGCTCCGAACGAGTTTTCTGTGGAACTTACAACGAACCTGTAACTGAGGAGGACGCCAGTTTCAAGAAACTTTCCCTCCAAAAACCCGTCAGTCACCATAGTTCTCTCGGCCCCACACCATGCCCACTCAACGAGGCGTGAAGGCCCCCAGTAAAAATTCCTCAAACCCCAAATTATTCTGAACTGCAGAACCAGAAGACACACAGCACGAACACCGTGCAAGACTCTGCGTTTGTAGAATTAGAATTTTACTAAGTTAAAGGAATCTGAGATAGGCATGTAAGCCTCAACGGCCGACGGACTATGCACGACTCTTTTGAAACAGACAGTTTCTAGATGTTGTTTAAATCAGCACCGTTAAACATTAGGTTTCGTGACAGTGAAGAGTTACAGAAAACACCAACTCCGAACAGGGCATACAGTACGTTACCCTGACGACAGAGTGTAGTAAAATCACCCGAGTTTTAACTATTGTTAACCTACAGGCGTGCACTCGATCATCGCGACCCAACTAAAACGCAACGTGCAACACGCATTTTGATCGCTGGCTTATCTAAATGCAGATAAAACAAATAGCTGGAATTGACATCTCTACTTTGAAAAAAAAAACAGCCTTAGAGTCCCAACTGATATCAAGAACTTCAGCATTAAAGCGTAAGTCTGTGTAACAAAGGTATCACCTCAGCAGCTTGTAATCTGTACCGATATCTATTCTGCTTTGGTTAAAAAGAAATCCAAATCGCGGTATGACTAAACCTGTTCCTGACGAAGGAAGCCCAGGACAGAGTTATATGTAGGTAGACCTGGGAGACGCTCCCCCTTTCTACAAAGTAAAGGCCTTAATGTTATTGTTAGATTGATGTAATTCACCTAAATTTTAGCTGCATCGACAAGCAGAAAGCCACTAAACGATCAAAACAAGTTACTCGCGGAAGAGCTAACACTCATGCATGAGAGAGACGTACCTATATATGCTTAGACGAGCTTTGACTCAGCAGCAAACCTATTTCCTTACTCTGTAAACAAATAGAACAAGACAAGCTTTGACTTGCAGCAAATCTATTTCCTTACTTTGTAAACAAATAGAAGACGTGTAAAGTAAAGAACAGAGTTCCATGAGAAAATCAGCAAATGCCAAAACACATTTGCGTTTTACTGAATGCAACCAAAGTTCTTGAAAATCATAAAGTATAGGCGCCTCCTTTTAACCCATTAAAACGTGCATGATTCATGTAAAATATACAGACATTCTTCAGATACTGTTGAATTGCTCTGACACGCTCTGGTTCCCATGACAACAACTTGTCACAGGAAGTGTTACCTTGTAATGTCACTTTTGTAAACAAACCAGCCTGGGTGGCTAAGCTAACCTAGCCTAGCGACACGCTCTGGTTCCCATGACAACAACTTGTCACAGGAAGTGTTACCTTGTAATGTCACTTTTGTAAGCAAACCAGCCTGGGTGGCTAGCCTAGCATCAAGCTAACTTAGGCTAAGCTAAACTAACCCAGCACTAAGCTAACTCCGGCTAAGCTAACCTAGCTTAGCATCAAGCTAACTTAGGCTAAGCTAACCTTACCTAGCTCCCATCCAACATAAGCTAAGCTGAATAACCTCCACAGTTAAGAGTTAGCATCATTTACGTGAACCCTTACTCACCGCTCGTGTTCCACAGTGCAAAGTATTCTAGAATACTTTCTCAACACCAGTTAGGGTTTTAAATTACTCACTTTCCATGTTTACCATTCTTATTAGCTAAAGTTTACCTTCACAGGGTTAGGAATACTCCTTGCTAACCGTTAAGGACGAACTTCGCAGATGCCTTGTTAATTAAACTTAAGTTTAACTACATGAAAACTGCGTAACTAACTACAGAATAACGCGTGTAACCGTAGGAATTTTCATCGGCATGTTGACTAAAGCTTTGGAGGGACACACAATGTGGTTTTGAACACCCAACCGCTACAACCCACTATAGTGTTGATCAAAGCAAATCCAAAGTTTAGTCACTAATGCCACTGAACACTCTTGACCTCAGATCATTCCCGTGTTTTGATCACTTTATTTCCTTTTGCTTTAATTTTAATTTTATTTTGCCTCATTGATTATTTCATTCCTTCGACCTTGATGATAATAGCAAGCAGCTATTCCCTTAGGTCATCTATATGATTTAATTTCATTTCCTCTCTTGTCCAAGTGTGGTTCTATTCCTCATAGGGCCCAGAAAGGAAACAGAGACCCCCTTATTTGTTATTTTGGCTTAGTTTCAACCAATGCACTCGTTTGTGACCCTGCAACGCAAGTAATTTCAACAATTTACTAGGGCACTACTAGAGTCCTGAGGGTCGATAATAAGCAGAATTTAAATAAGAAAGCGGTCCTTTTCCTATTATTGTTCACTTCGTCGAGCCATAGTGGACCACCAGCTAAGTCCAGAGAAATAATTTAGTCATAAGGACCACCTTACGTTATTTATTTCATCTCGGATATGTCCTTTCCAGGAAATACGCTCGGAACCACACAAGACTTAGCCCTAACATGCACAGCTAAGATAAGGACACAAGAGACACTTAGCTTTATGCTAAACACTTAACTAACTTATTAAGCAGTAGTTCTGAACTTTTAGGGCCATGCATTAGTCACTCACAACAAGTGTGCCAGAATGCCACAGAGCCCCTGCTTAAACCGACCTCAACCTGCCAAGGAACCACTGCCCCAAACCACGGCATGGCTCCAAAAAGGATGCAACAAAGCTAACCAGAAAGGTCCCAAGATTCACTCAGGACCCTGCATCTACCCACGACATGCAGACAAGACTTTCACTTGCAAACTGTCTAACCAACATGACTGCATGAAACAGATTCTGCTTGATATGGATTACGTCCAGTCGCGAGGTGCACAGCTTCCTAGATCGTCAAACAGAGACTGTCAAAATGGACTACCAGCTGTTGCAATAAGCTTTGATCGCTTAACTCCCTGATCCAGAATCAGACCAAGGGTTATCACCACCGTGGACATCAAGTAAGACCGACTTGAAACTCCACCGACTTCGGCAAGCCTACTTCGAGAAGCAAACCATCAGGTATGAAAAGGATACCAGTTTCAGAACTTTGTTCCCTTAAAACCTGCATCCCACAGTGAGTTAGTCGATAAGCACCCTGGCCTGTGCTTGTAGCCTGTCTACCTCAGCTACGAGACTGGGCCCGCAAAGCTCACATTAAGCAAAGGCTTTGTCCGAAAAGACTGTGTAAAAACCCTCAGACTAACCTGTCTCTGAGCACGACTCAGAGCTGCCCCTAGAAGGCACCCCATACATCACAAACACCTTCACTGAGAGTTAAACCGTTCCAGGCCAGCAGAGGGCAACACAACAGTCATGGTGCTCATCTAACGCCCCAGAGCAAGAGCTCTGAAACATTTCTGGAAGCCAGCCGGCGACCCAGAATGGACCGCCCAGCACCAAGAGACTCAAGCCCAACCAGCCCAGAGCGGTACCCTCTCAACACGCCACTGGTAAGCACAAGTCTGAGCACACATCAGATAACAACAGTGCAGCCACGTCACAGACGGCAGAAATCCTGAAGGTGCTGAAAGCGTTTCTGCACGAGACATCACAAGGAGACAAGTCAGACATCCTATGTCTCAGCGCAAGACCCAAGCCAGACACCCAGAACACTGCTCGTCAGCATCAGACCACAGAGCTCACTGTCGCATCACAAAGCGACAACACCAAGCAGCCACCACAACTGACAGCTGCACAACCTGAGCATGACAGTCCGGTGTCCCACACAAGACCGGCCCTAACCGCTCATCGATCACAACACCAGCCCAGATGCCTAAACTTCTGGGAACCCTAAACAAAAGGGGGTGGCCCAAAAGACTCTACATAACCACCACGAGAGACAATCATTTGAGCCTCGAAGGCCTGTCAGACACTAGCTCAAACATCACGCTAATGTCAGCCCAACTCTTCGAAAGACTCACTGCTAAAGCTAAGAGTCAAGAACGCACTCTCAAAGCCCAAACATGTGAGCTGAATGAAAACCCTACAGCCAAAACAACTTCTGGCTCAAAACAGGTAGCTCCCATTCATCCATTTGGTCCTATGAGCCTGATTCACCCAGGGTACCGATCACGAACGATCACGTACCCACTTCTGATTGCCCAAGATCTGTTAGATCGCTTTGAGCCTTTAATAGACTTTAAACAACTGAATGCCTGAGCTCAAGTTCAAGAACCCCTCCCCCTCCAGTCATACAGGTCAAGAGAACCTAACTGGCAGGTCACAGAGGTCACAAGAACTCCCGCAGCCAGCCATGAAGGCACAGCCTCAGCACCAAATGGAGAGGTGAACTTGCTACTCTGCACCTTTCAGCTCACTAAAGACTTTGACTAACCAAATGAACTCTGAAACTACCACCTCTTTACCCCTCCAACCTCCCAAGCCTGCCGTCGGACACATCAGGCAGCACACCAAGAACATGCTGCTCAACGGCCCTACAACTCAGTTTCATGCACCTCGTGACATCACTTCGCCACGGCTTGTGCTGCCACGGTGCAGAAAGGGGGATATGCCAGTGTATGCCCAGTCACGCACCATGTGGGCTGCACACCGCAGCACCAGGACATCTCGGCATCCTCAAAGGCATCAGACTGTCCCAGCCGACAGCCGCTGAATTCTTTCCTCCCTTTCTCTCTCTCTCCCCTGTCTCTGTTACAGGATGCTGCTGTGGTCGTCTTCCTGTGCCTCCAGCCAACCAGAGGACAGCTACTGTCGACCGCCTCACCGCCGGGTCCGACATCAGACAGCATATGGTCGACTGCCACGCAAGCAGAGCTAAATGGACTCCCACGCCGCTGCTGTCAGTACGCAGTCAAACACCGGCCTGTCCAGCAACCAAACGAACTGAAATCCCACAGCCAAAAGGTAACTCACAACACAGAGTGCCTCCTCACAGACCATCAAGAAATTGAAAGGAACTGTGATAAATCCGCAACGCACACAGCATTCTACTGAACCAGACAAGTGAGCTCCAGCGAGACAACTGTTCACTGTCTGCCAGAATGACTTTGCTAAAATTCACCAAGCAGCCTTTGCTCCAAGACCCGAGCTACCCTGCTGCAACCGAGCGTGAGTCAAGTCCCAGCCAGGACGAAACCCACGATTTCACCCTGATTCCAGAACTGGAATTATGAACGATGATAGGAGGGGTCCAGCCAAACTGGACTTGTTCCCAGTGACCGCTGTGTCTCAACTGCACACCTGTTGCACTGCACAACTGCCTCACCGGTAGTCCAATCCTGGACTGCAGCTGATTCTGCACTGGGTACCTCTACGGTAATCAACCACACCCTGACACTTGACATCCACGCTGCACAAGAGGCAAGGAAATGCAAACCTCCACAGCCACCACGGGACCCTCAGGAAGAGGGTACCACGCTGGAGACTGCGTCGAACCTCAGCAAGCTGAGCCCCTACCTCAGCCTAGCCGCCGCCTGCCACCTGACCCTCATGATTCACCTGCCATCCGTCCATTGCGATGGTGTCGTTCGATGAAGTCACACAAGGACTTCACCTAACGAAAAGGGGGAGATGTAATGAATCTTGGCCAGGCGAATTATACACACACACATACACACACATACACATTCATCCACGTACCTCAGTCATCGAGTTACAAGACTTTTATGGGACCAATGGTGTGGAATGTTTCTGAACAAAGAGAAATACATCTTTTTGGTTTTAAAAACATTTAACAAAGGTTTTCAATGGTTTTTATGTATATGTGTCTTCCCCATGTCACAGTGAAATAACTTTGTTTGGTCACAGTTTAAATAGGAATTAAAAATACCTTCGTCATGCATTTGAAACATAAGTGTATATTCCTTTGATATAACATAATGTTCCTTGATATCTCTAGAATGCTTATTGAATGAAACACTCGAATATGCATAGAGATGTAAAGTAAAGTGTATTTTTAATTCGTTTTACTGCCAATGAAGATCAAATTGTTATTATAGAACACACCCCCTTCCACGAGAAGCGCGCGCTGAGGAACAAAGGACCATAAAAAGGACCATAAAAGAAGGCTTCTCGCGTGCAACATCCACTCTCCGATTGGCTCAAGCCAACAGGAAGGGGATGGATTTCTCCAAGGTGATAAATGTGAGAACGCAGGTCCGCCCTCTCTCCTCTTCTGAACTTTCCAGCGCTCAACATGTAAACCTAATGGGACTCTGATCCAACCATGGATCTTTCCTTTTGTTCGTCTAAAAGTTTCATCTTTTCCTCAAGTGGACTACCAAGTTCGTCTTCCAGGAAAGGAAGTGGACTTTGCCGAACTATCTCCTCGGGTAACGTCACCTCAAAGACTCTCAGCCTTTCAAACACTGGCGCTAAATGCCGACGAACGCCACGTGACTCCCCACGGAACAAAGCAGCCATGAACGAGCCGGGACGGGCCGCACCAACATGCCGCGGCCGCGCTTCACGTGACGCACGCGCGCCGGACCGGCGCACCTCTAGCCGACACGTGGCCCGAACGGGTCGAGCAACGAGCCCACGACTCACACAGACCACATGTGCCTTGCAAGTATACCTTCTTTTAGAGCTTCTAAGAAGCATTAAGAAGATGTTTTTGGGGTGTCAAGAAAGGTTAACTGACTGTTTTGATGAACGTAACTCTCTCTCTCTCTTACAACTCACTCTCTCACTCTCTCTCTCTCTCTCCAACTCACTTAACTTGCGCGTATCCATTGTCTAAACGCTCTGCGTCATCTTAGTTTGTGTTTAATGTTTGTAAATACCTGTATCATTGTAACGTAGTGAATGCTTAAGTAGTAACTTTATTAAATACAAAATATGCTTACCTTGACTGATTGTCTTGCTCATAATACGGGTCAATGAAATGTCGATTTAAAGCTACACGCTTTACAGAACTATAAATACCTAAGAGGGTATTTGGTTATATAGCAGGGAAGGCAGATTCTAGTGGCCACAGAATTTGTTTTCACAAGCTATATAACTTAATTGAGCTAATTGATTTTACCTGTCTTGTAAAACGTGGTCCTTGCAATCAATAACAATTAATTTGTGGTGGATTGCGGGGATGCACATGTATGCATATGGGTAAAATTAATAAATTAACATGTAAGACCGGTCTGATCCAAATCTGTATGAATAATTATTAATTATCAATTATTT